>SNQN01003785.1:0-57604 GCA_008642245.1 Bassia scoparia | reverse complement strand
TACTCCTATTAGACCCATTAGGCTTCCTAGACTTGATTGACTCGGTGTAATACGACACAAGACCATTTTACGTTAAAATTGACATTTGGCCATTTTCGGGGTTTTTGGGATTTCGTCCTAACTTGTCATAATATATATATTATATATATATATATATATATAATATATATATATATATATATATATATATATATATATATATATATATATATATATATATATATATATAATATATATGAGTCAGGATCCAGTGAAAACAACATGTTATATGAAAACGTGAAAACAAAATAAGTGGGTACTTTTACATTTTAAGGGTACATACAAGCAGTAAAGGGGTACACAAGACTTTCAGTACTATTGATGAACAGTATACGTGTACCCTTTAAACCTTCAATGTACCCAGATGAAATACAAGTATATACATAGATTAAATCGTGACACGTCTATCTCCAAATCCTACGTCAAGATTAAAAGTTTTTAGTTTCACCTAAGGTTTGTGTTTTCACATGATCTATTCCTATAATATATATTCTAATATATTATATATATATATATATATATATTATATATATATATATATATATAATATATTATATGATATATATATATATATATATAGATTAGGATCAAATGAGAAATCCTTAAAATGAGAGGTAGAAGTAATCTTGATCGTAGATTTTGAATCGGGGTCAAGATTTATTTCATGAAAAAAGTTATGTGCAAATTTTGTACATAAATGTGCACAAATTTCTTGTGAAGTGCAAAAACCAAAAAATATGCACATTCATGTACAAAATTTGCACACTTTACACTAAACTTATGCACATCTTGACGTTCATCTCAAAATCAAGGGCCAATATTGCTTCTCACACTTCTCATTTTAAGGTTTTTCTCATTGGATCCTAACCCTATTATATAATTATATATATATATATATATATATATATATTGTTGTACCCATTGAGCCACCAGGCCAATAGCGCACCAAGCCCATGCTAACTAAATCCAATAGGCCTAACTCGTGCTAGTTGACAATGGCCTTATGAGGGAAACACCATGGCTAAAAGGAGTCAAAAACGCAACCAACTAGTCACAAAGTTGGTGCATGTAAGACACCTACCCTGGTATATACAGGCCACTGTCATAATTGGGAAGCTTTGACCATGCAAATTCCAGTATAAAAAGCAGGCTTGAGGCCCCAAGGATGGTTAGTTCATACGAACAAACACTACCTAATTCTCTCTCTAAATATTGAATACCCTGGTAATTACTGACACCCTCCATCGAAGGGCTGTTCTGGGTTGCCCCGAGGTATTCACTCGTGTTTGTAGTACCAGATTGCAGACCAGGTCCATCTCACCAACACCGCTCGTTGCCCATGCCACGTCAGCAGTACCACATATTGTACCAACAATTTGGCGTTAGAAGGAGGGTCGTAGTGTCACTATTGAGTGAAGAGAACCATGGATGCATCCAACAGGAGATGATGCATGGTGACAGAGTGACCCTAGAAGACCAGAGGAGTCTCATCCACGCAAGGAGCGCTCCTCAAGACGTACCAGGTCAGCAAGACATCGGGAAAGCGGGTTCAATGCCACCACCGTCTCATCATTACCCCACCACAAAGTCCGAAGAACCAGAATACTGGGTCAGTTGGACCAGGTGGACTCATCAAACAAGAACCTCCTCTCTCTGGGAGAACACGAGGTTATTCGACTCCACCGACCCAGACCAGGTGGAGCAAGCAAGAAATATCCTAAACGTGTCGGGTCTGCATCCTCAGGTTATGGTGGAAACACTTCGGAGTGGGAACCGCTCAAGGCAATGACTTCTATGGTCCAAACCTGCCCACACAAGCCGCTCGACCAGGAGGTACCATGATCAGGCAGACGACGCAGATAGACACCACGACCACACGTCAGAAGCGGCTAAATTAACTGCCACCACATCTTTCTCCTCACCGTCATTCGGGTCATCACCGTCGATGGAAGCATGCCAATGAAACTGGTATGCCTGAGGTGAGATTGCGAGTCCTGTGCGCCGAGCACGCAGCAACGTCAGACATGGATCTCGAGCAGAATCCGCTGATATACGTCACAGACTACCTGGCCTGGACATGCACACCAGGCCTGGACGGTCAGTTCATGAAGGCTGGAAATCGCCTCTCAGCCTTTCAGAGTTTGGAGAACCAGATCCGATACAGGGTCAACCGGCAACTGTTGCTATTCCACTGGTCAAACCACATGCATTGCATGCTGAGATCAGTATCTTCCTCATCACCACTTATGAGAAATTTTGAGAGCTCGTCACAAAAAGTTAAAATGCCAGGCCACATCAAATTTGATGTACTGGATCCCGAGACCATGTGCCCTTTATGAGGGCATATGTTTTGGGCGAATCACGGATGCAACCTGGTGCAAGTATTTTCCTACACCTTGACAGGAATTGCACAAGCCTGGTTATAAAATATCCCCCTGGTAGTTTCATAGCTTGTTGACTGCGGATCAGTTCAGAAATTCATTTTATAAGTGTAGAAGAAGAGAAAAATCTTCAGTTGAGCTTATGTCTGTAAAACAGGTAAGATGAAAGTCTGCCGGTGATATCTTACCAGGTTCAATAAGGAGCCATAATGGTTTCCAGATCAAAAAACTGATGTGTAATCATGGCTTTCAGTATAGTCTCTGACCAGGCCCGTTCAGGGACACCTACAAGCAAGGTGGATACCTGCATGGCCAATGCGAATCTCAGATGAGTATTCACCCTGAGAGTTTCAACAGGACTACGGCACAGGTGGAACTCAGCTCCAAAAAGAAGGAAAAGTCACAGCCACTGCCCAAAAACCAGAAGGAAAAGAGGAGGAAAAGAAAAAGAGAGGCATCAGCACCACTTCCACCTATTTTCGAAAGTTTTTACCCCCTCAATACAAGCAGTGGCAGTAATATATGCACTCCAAAGGAGAGATAAATGGATCAAACCTCCAAAAGTCAAGGGTGGAAAGGACCCTAATAATATTGTGATTTCATGAGTGTCCTGGCCACTCACTGAAATTGTGTCGCACGAAGAACAACATTGAGGACCTGATCAGAAAGGGATTCTTTGCTCAGTACAAAAATTGCCAAAGATCAAGAGGAGAAGACCAGGCCAAAGGAAACAGAACAGAGCCACCAAGGAGATACCAGCCCCAGGAGCCAATCAATGAAATTTCTGTTCATCTTTGGCCCCAAGCCCAAGAAGCATCTGAAAAATAAGTCAGAACAGCTGTTGTTCAATTCTTATCAGTCTGAAGTTTAGAATATTCCTAAATAGCTTTGGACCCCCAAACTGAGGGGCTGGTCCAGCCCCATAATGATCCTTATATAGTTCAGTTCACTATGCAACCACCTAGTTCATAAAGTCTTGATTGATGGAGTAGTCTCTGTAAAATGTCCTGTATTACCTGTTTATCAAAAAATGAGGGCTACAAGATAGAACATGGAGCCCACATCAGGACCAATAACGGGATTCTCTGGGACTCAATCCTTTCCTAAGTGAAATCAATTTGCCAGTCACCTTGGGTGATGAAGAGTTAGGAAGACTTTATGGTTAGGTGTTCAGGTGGTGGAAAGCCTATTCACCTTATATACATTATTATGGGAAAACATCATGGGTGCCTTCGAGGGTGTAGCATCTACATGCATCTATGCTTTAGAGTATGTATCAGATTCTGTGGCAAAGTTGCAGTTGTTGAGAGGCTCTCAAATGCAGCCAGGTCATGCCAACTAGCCCTGGTGAAATCATCAAGAAAAGAAGATCAGACACAGCTCCGAGGCAGTAGATAAATGGGGGCTGAGCCAGTCACAACCTTCAAAAAAGAGGGTGATTCAAGTACGGGACCAAAGAAGCACTCATTCTCAAGATCAGCTCAGTTTTCTACTGGACCACAGATTTGAATTAGACAGTGGCTGCCACAACCTGTTGAAGCACAGAATCAGTTCCCCTGTAGTAAACACGATAGAATGGTCCAGATTGGATCAGACTTGGGGCTCAGAGAGGTGTGATCTAATTAACCTACTCAGAGCTCATGAAGATGTGTTTGCCTATTCAGCAGATGAAATGCCTGGGATTGATCCTGACGGTATATCACCACCATCTTTCTCTTGATCCAGCCAGGAAGCCTGTAAACAGAAGAAAGACATTTTTCCACGGAGAAGAATCAAGCAATTGAGCAGAGGTCAATAGGATTGTTAAATCATGGTTTGGGAATGTCCACTACCAGAGTGGCTAGCAAGTGGTGGCTGAGGTCACAGACTGATATAAGCCTGCCCAAGAAGTTGCCTACCCCTGCCTAACGGATAGATCAGTCGTAGACTCACCAGTGGTCAGCCAGGCTCTCTTTTCATGTGGGATACCTTTTTCACGGGCTTATTCCAGATATAACCCACAATGTAATCCACATCGACATAAGCCCAGTCAGTACAGCTCTAAGGTTTGAAAACTAGTAATGGATAGAAATGTGATAAGTTAGTAGCGAAAATCCCAAAAAACACCAAAAATGGCCTAAAATGTTAATTTTTAACGTAAAATATTCTTGTGTCGTTCTAACCGAGTCAATCAATCTCTTGGAAGCCTAATGGTGTCCAATAAGACTTGTCTTAGGTTTGAAAACTAGTAATGGATAGAAATGTGACAAGTTAGGAGCGAAAATCCCAAAAAACCCCGAAAATGGCCTAAAATGTCAATTTTCAACGTAAAATGGTCTTGTGTCGTTCTAACCGAGTCAATCAACGTCTAGGAAGCCTAATGTTGTCTAATAGGACGTGTCTAAGGTTTGATAACTAGTAATGGATAGAAATGTGACAAGTTAGGAGCGAAAATCCCAAAAAACGCTACCTCTGAATTACACGTCAAAACACGAAATTAGACCTTAATTTCTTATTATTTACCCAAAACATCATGTGTTTTGCCCTCTGATCATATAGCATATTAGTAATTTAGTATTCTTGCTTGTTTATTAAAATACAGGGTGTTTAAATATTAAAGTGGGAGTTTTGGAATGCAATGCAATTTACAGTAATGATGCATGAATCTGCCAATCACCGAGATCTTTTTTTTTTCTTTTTTGGGCCAAGGAGCTGATAATGGACCAAAATTAAAGGACTATACTCATTTTTTTTATTGAAATTTACTCGTTTGAGCAATGCGCGAGCAACTTGACCTATATTATATGGTGGAATTTGGGGAATTGGTTATATTCTTTGCACAAGTTGCAAGATTACTTGTATCTTTTAATACTATGTGCAAGATTACTTTAAATGTTAATGGTGATTTTTCCAAAAGTTCTTTGACACATTGTATAGATGCTGAACAACTTTATTCTATTCTAGAGAATATGTTAGATTTTATAAAATTATGTCAGTAGTTAGGCTAAAATTCCCTCGRAATCAATCTTCTAGTGGGTTGAAAATGTGAAAATCMAGCCGAAATTCYTGTCAWCTAGACTATTGATAGAAATTGTTGTCTTTGATACGTTTAGCGGTGATGAATGTGTGTTAAAGAGGGAAATTGTGTTTCTATGTCCATAAGATGTCAATGATTAAGGTCAAGTCTTCTTATACACTCGCCCTACCAAGGTAGGGTCTTGAACTCATGGTTCTTATTCGCTTTTGTGTTGCAAGTAAATTTAAGTTCCTGAAATTATTAGCAATAAAAAACAGGTCTACAAAGGTCATCCTGCTGACAGATCCAAGACTGGTGGCTGGAAGAGCGCTGCCATGATCTTAGGTCTTTCTTCTTTCTTTCATTCAATTCTTTAACAACGCAAGGAATGACATTACATTCATCATAAATATATATATATCGAGTCGAAAGTACATATCATATCATCATATCAAGATATTGTCTTCCTAATTTCATGGATATATAGAATTCAGAATTCAGTTGTGTAACTCCTCAATCCATCTATCGATGCTCTGCTCAGCTCAGCTGGTGTTCCCCTATGTATTTATATGTCCAAGATTGCATCAGCCGTGTTCCGTTTTAATTTGGATGATATATATCGATGAGATCAGATTAGCTGGGTTAATCATAGTAGTTGYTATAATTAATTAGTGGCAGTCGTGTCAAACTTTGATACTCATTTGAAACCTCTATTGAGAGCTCTGAACTGTGAACACTGGTTTGATGTTGTGCTCTATAATGTTTATGCATCAATTTGACTTGCTGCAATGTGCTCTATAATGTGTTGCAATGTGCTCTATAATGTTTATGCATCAATTTGACTTGCTTTTGCAGGCTATTATGCTTGCACGACAATTGGACGTAAGATGAACTTTGACATCAATCTTACAGAGTTACAGGTAACATTTTGAATGTGTTTTTTCAAGCATTATAACTCAACCAGATTTTTTGAATTTGAGTACTTTGCTCTTGGAAATGTGACTTATTTGATTTGTCACTATTTGTCTATTTGGTTTATTTATCACCTTTGGAAAAAGATCAGGTATTCAAACCTCAAAAGAAGTGGCTTATCATTCTCTAATAGCCACGTACTCTTCTCATTTCTTTACTTTTGCCTTTTCTACCTGAAGTTCTCTATTCTGTTCAACTAACATTACATCAGTTGCAATCAAGTATAGAACAAATCCTTTTCATTCATTATTCAAGCTTTTTTCATGTCATGAAAACTCTTTTTTTACCTGAACTCTTTGCCAAACTCTTTGCCTGGGGCCTTGTAGATTTAACTTCTAATGGACCCTTCTTTTTTTACTTTATGGAAATCTTGAACTGTTTGAATTTAATTTTATGTTTGTGTTGTATAATTTTTAATTCTGATATGTTGATTTTTAAATGCTGTTAAACTTCTACTTTACCTTTTTTTTATGATTTAAATAATCTTTGTCTTACTTTTATTTGCCTTTTAAATTGTATAGGCACACTTCAATATTGCACCATCAAATTCATCAACATTGGAGTTCTTGCTCAGGTTGAAGAAAACTTGTGCTTGAGTTTGTTCACATTGTCAGAAATTATTCAAGAAAGGGTTTTTAATTCATACAAAGCTTGCAACAAATCATCAGTGAATCAATCAAGAATTTCAAATCATAAGTTTTGGAAGGTGATTTTTCTGGGTGTATCTTGCTGTCAAAATTTGGCCTAACAGTAGTATTTGAGAAGACATTATAAGAGTGAATTCAAGACCTAACAAAAGTGTGGTGACTTTTATTGAGGGATYTCTCTTGTTTAARTGATTAGTGAAATCCAAAATACACATTGGAAATTACAGAAGAGTTTGCATATACAGAATCCGAGTTCCGAAACCATTGCCATGGATGTCATGAAAAATTTGGGAACGGAACCAGGCAGTGATGCACTGCTGTATTCTTTTTTTTTGTTCCTCCTATGAAATTACCGACCGACTAGCGGTCGGTAAAAATATTTTTTTTGGCGCAAATTAAATTTACCGACCGAAATTCGGTCGKTAATGAAGAAATTTTAAATTTTTAAAAAAAAGTATGAGGTGATTACCGACCGATTTTCAAATCGGTCGATATACCGACCGACGAATCGGTCGGTAATAACTCCAATGTCCTTCCATTTTTTGGAAGGAAAAATTAGATTACCGACCGATTTCAAAATCGGTCGGTATACCGACCGACCTATCGGTCGGTAATCCAATTTTTCCCTCCAAAAAATGGTCGGATGTTATCGGTCGGTGATCGGTCGGTAATCGGTCGGTAAACCCTTACCGACCGATAATCGGTCGGTAATTTTTGGATTACCGACGAATGTATTTCCGACAACGATTACCGACCGATTATCGGTCGGTAACCCCTGTTACCGACCGATTTTCGGTCGGTAATCGTGGTCGGCCGAAGCCAATTTTCTTGTTGTGTAGTTCCTTGTATAGGAACTCGTTCCATTTAATTTGACCTAGTTTCATTTGTATAGGAACTAGTTCCAAACCTAGTTATTATATTACCATATTGAACCTAGTTACTAGTTCATTTCATATTGAACCTTGTTCTATTCCCAAGTTCATTTAACAAATCAAACTAATAACAAACTCATGCTACTTGATTGATTTGCAACACTCTTGACTTGCTTCCTTGTTTGTTTGACATGATTCTTTGCACTTGTCGAATACTCCTTCCACAATGTCTCCACAATTAATCATGACCTTAACACACTTAGAAAACAAGATTAAAATGTTTGCCTTCTTTGGTTTATTATGTCATCATCAAAACATAGGGTTAACAATATTCCCCCTTTTGATGATGACAAACCAAAGGCAAACCAGGTAACAAAATAATAAATTGCAAAGCATAAGATGAGATAAAGAAGAATGCACTGAGTATAATTGTAGATGCAAATTTATATGCTTATGAAAAAAATTGAAAATAAATAAAGCAAACGTGAAAGAAAAAAAAAAATGCATATGCACCTAATTGTAGATGCAAATTTATATGCTTATGCAAATGATTTTTTTAAGGGAAATTTCCTCAGGTAACCCTGAGATTTGGCCTAATAGCTCTTATACACCTAAGGTTTCRGGATAGGATTAGGTAACCTTGAGGTCAGGGTATAATAGCTCACGTAACCCTGACCGTTAAAATTTAACTTACGGTGTTAATTATTGACTAAAACTGTTAGTTTTGACTCAATAAACCATTAAAAAAAATCTTTATTTAAAAAAAACAAACTCTAATTGCTTACAACTTCATACTTCAATCTTCTTTCTTTTCTCTACCTTCAAACCACCACAACAACAACTACCAACCACTGCCCCGACCACCGCCACTGCCCCAACCACCGCCTCTGCTACTATTGTTGAACTGTTACAACAATTCACACAACAACAATTCGCAATCAACAACCCAATTCACCCAAATTTTGGGTTTCAATAACAAATTCGAACAAAACCCCCAAATTCGAACTAAATAACAAACTCGAAAACCCCAAATTTGAACAAAACCCCCAATTTGAATCTTCAATAGCCACTACAATTCAAACCAAATCATGGTTTGTGGGTGAAATTTTCTTGTGTATGTGGGTCGAATAGGGTATTCGAGTGGTTCGAACGAATGAAATTCGATCAAAATTCGAATAGTTGCTAGTGGTAGTGGTGGTGTTGTGGCTGCGCATTGGTGGCTTCGAATTATGAACAAATTTTTTTTTGCAAGAATTTGGGAACGAAATTGTGAACGAATCTGGGCTTTGAATTGTTCTTTGATTGTTCGAAAATCTGGGCTTCGATTGTTATTCATTTGGTACAAATTTTGGGTTTGATTGTGTGGTGGGTGTTGACTCGAAGTGGTAGGGTCTTGGTAGTTTGCTCGGTTTTTTTTGCCTGTGTGTGAGGCTGGTGGAGTGGTGGTTGTTGTATGGTGAGTAGGGTCGTGTGACAACAGTAGGTGCACAACAGGGCAGCAACACAACAACAATGGATGCACAACAGCATCGCAAGAGATAGAGGATAGAGAGGTGGTAGTTGGAGCTAATGCGATTGCGAGGTGGGTCGCGGTGAAGGAGGAAGAAGGAGGGACGAATGAGGCGTGGAGGAGGGTGGTGGTCGTGGCTCTTGGTGGTCATGGAAGAAGGAGAGGAGGAAGGAGGGAGGGGTTTAATTTATTAGTTTTAATYATTTAATTAAGTATTAAATTAGTTAGTTTTAGGTGTTAATTAGGTTAATTAGTTAGTTTTAATGTTAAATGGATGGAAAAGTAACGGTGTTAGTGTTTTTTAACGGAAAAAGTAACGGCAGGGKTACGTGAGCTATTATACCATGACCTCAGGGTTACCTGATCCTATCCTGAAACCTCAGGTGTATAAGAGCTATTAGGCCAAACCTCAGGGTTACCTGAAGAAATTTCCCTTTTTTTAAAGTGCTAATACGGTAGATATTGTGGTCCAACATATTAGGAGTGTGCAATTATTTTCTACTGCTTTAAAATGGTCATGTATGTGTGTGTTTGTAGTGGAATGAACAATCTGCATTTCTTGTTTTCATTTTCTAGCCAACATTTTTGGTATYCGAGCAAAAAAAATTGATAAATCGGGTTTCGATCCTCAAAAGAACAGAGCACACACAAAGTGAGATTGAGTGCTTAAAACACAATTATCCATGACAAACACCGGTGTTAACCTTTCATCCCAACCTTTGATTCCTCTTTTTAAAGGGGAAAAATATCACCTTTGGAGTATTAAGATGCAAACTCTACTCAAATCACAAGAACTATGGGAGATAGTTGAGAATGGCTATGTTGAGCCATCGGAGCCACCGTCGGAGCCCGATTAGAAGTTGCGTGAGAATCGCAAAAAAGATGCGAAGGCATTGTTGTTCATCCAGTCGGCATTGGATGAAGATATTTTTCCTCAAATTGCTGAAGTGAGGAAAGCAAACGAAGCATGGGAAATTCTCAAGCATGAGTATCATGGTGATAAGAAGATAATTGCTGTTAAACATCAAGCACTTCGTTCTTAATTCGATAATCTCCAACAAAAAGAAAAGGAACCAGTGCAAAGCTACGTATCTCGGGTGTCGGGAATCGTAAATCAAATAAAGTCCTACGGTGAATCCGTTATTAGTGAAAGAGTTGTTGGAAAGGTTTTAAGAAATCTAAACAAAGACTTTAGACATGTAGTTGKTGCAATTGAGGAATCAAAGGATCTTTCAACCTATTCATTTGATGAATTAATGTGCTCTCTCTTGTCTCACAAAGCAAGATTCAACAACTATGAAGAAAAAGGGGAGGAAAAAGCCTTTCAAGTCAAGGGTGAGTCTTCTTTTAAGGGGAAGTCAAAAAATTTTGCAGGCCATGGCAAAGGCAACAGAGGTGGTTTCGAGGACAAGGAATAGGTCGTGACAACAATCGAGGTCGAGGAAGAAATCAGTACGCTGATAGTAGTTGTGGCAGAGGCTATTATGGTGATGGTGGTCGAGGTAGAGGTTAACATGGTAACTCACGTTACTCAATTTAGTGTAGATATTGCAGCAAGATGGGGCACAAAGAAGCGGATTGTTGGAGTATACAAAAAGTAGAGCAAAAACAAGCAAATTATGTTGAAAAATCAGACGAGAATGACAAGGAAAGTAGGCTGTTTATTGCTTATTCACCAAGTTTAGAGTCCGAGAATTGCAATTAAGTTTGGTTCCTCGACAGTGGCTGCTCGAATCATATGTCCGAATCAAAGGCATTATTCAAAACTCTTGATGAAACAAAGAGGGGATCATGAGTTGTGTGACTTGGAGATGACAAGATGATGCAGGTTGAAGGCAAAGATACAATTGGCATTAAGACTACATAAGGTGATGTTAAAATTCTTAATGATGTCCAATTTGTGCCAAATTTGGCTCATAATTTATTAAGCGTTGGCCAAATTATATCTAGTGGATATAAGGTTGTATTTAATGAAAACTCATGCATGGTAAATGATAAGAAATCTGGCCAAAGTATTGTTAATGTTCAGATGACACCCAACATAATGTTTCCTTTGGATGTATCAAGTACAATGAGCAAAGCTTTAATGTCCAAGGGGAGTCATGAGAGTGATTTATGGCACTTACGCTATGGCCACTTAAATATTAATGGCTTAAAACTCTTAAGTCAGACGGAAATGGTTGAAGGATTACCCAAATCAATGAACTTTCATTTTGTGAAGGGTGTGTTTATGGGAAGCAAAGCAGAAGATCTTTTTCTGTTGGAAAGTTAAAAAATGCTACCACAACTCTCGAGCTTGTGTATTCTGATTTGTGTGGCCCTATGAAAACAGAGTCGTTCGGAGGAAGTCGGTATTTTCTACTCTTTACAGATGATTTCTCTCGTATGAGTTGGGTATATTTTCTAAAATACAAATCAGAAACTCTGAATTATTTCAAAAAGTTCAAAGCCATGGTGGAAAAGCAAAGTAGAAATGTCATCAAGGTGTTACGTATTGATCGTGGTGGTGAGTTCCAATTAACCGACTTTGCTGATTTTTGTGATGAGAATGGTATACAAAGGCATCTTATAGCACCGAGGACACCGTACCATAGCAAAACGGTGTTGCGAAACGAAAGAACCAGACAGTTGTAGAAATGGCACGGAGTATGTTAAAGGCAAAAGGGTTGTCAAATTAATTTTTGAGTGAAGTTGTTGCAACAGCCGTGTATCTTCTTAATATTTCTCCAACCAAAGCTGTTTTGAACATGACTCCTAAAACATGGTGTAATAGGAAGCCCCGGGTAAGCCATTTAAAAGTCTTTGGTTATTCTAATGAGTCCAAAGCATATCGTCTATATAATCTGTGAAGTGTATTTTTATTGGCTATTCTAATGAGTCCAAAGCATATCGTCTATATAATCCTAGTAATGGTAAGGTGATAGTTAGTAGAAATGTTGTATTAAATGAGGAAGCCAGTTGGGAGTGGAGAGAAAAGGATGACAAAATACTAATGTTCATGATAATATTGCTTGCGATGACTCTTTATTGGAAGAGTGTACTACAACTCCTACTTCCACAAGCTCACCAGCAAGTTCAGCTCCTACATCACCTAATGCACGCAACTAAGAGATGTCTATAGCTCCTGTTCTTTTGCATTACTTGCCTCTAACCCTCTTTCTTATGAAGAAGTAGCAAGACATCAAAATTGGCTGAATGCTATGAAGGAAGAAATTCAAGCTATTGAGAAGAACAAAACATGGGAATTAGTTGATGCTCTAGAAAAACAAGAATGTTGTTGGGCTCAAGTGGGTGTATCGTACAAAATACAATGCCGACAGAAGCATTAAAAAGCACAAGGCTCGACTRGTACCAAAAGGATATTCACAGCAACATGGTGTTGATTTTGAGGAGACATTCTCAGCTGTGGCTCGATTTGAAACTGTAAGATTTTCGCTAGCATTGTCTGCACAATTTGAGCTTCTTGTGTTCCATTTTGATGTGAAGTTTGCCTTTTTAAATGGTGAACTTAAAGAGGAAGTCTATGTCTCACAACCTTAAGGCTTCATTGTGAAGGGCAATGACAACAAAGTTTATCACCTAAGAAAAGCTCTATATGGTTTAAAGCAAGCGTCGCGGGCATGGTACAACAAAATCGATTCATTCATTCATTCAAGAAAGTGGTTTTTCAAGAAGTGAAAATGAGCCTACTCTGTAATTTTCAAAWAGAAAAGAATGGTGATTTTTTTATTGGTGTGCTTGTATGTGGATGATATGATTTACATGGGATCATCCAAATCATTACTTAATGATTTCAAGGGCTCAATGATGAAAAAATTTGAGATGACACACTTGGGGCTACTACAATATTTTTTTGGGATTGGAGATAATACCGACCGATTTTATTTCGATCGATAATTTCGGTCGGCCTTACACGAAATTCTTGTAGTGCTAGGTCCAATTAAATGAAACGAGTTCCTATACAAATGGAACTAGGTCCAATTAAATGGAACGAGTTCCTATTCAAATGGAACTAAGTCCAATTAAATGGAACGAGTTCCTATTCAAATGGAACTAGGTCCAATAATTGAACGAGTTCTGTTCAAATGGAACTAGTTCCAATACAAAAGGAACTAGGTCCAATATAAAGGAACTAGGTTATATTATTATATCTCGACTCCACGTAATATGTATTTAATTTGTGAGATTTAAAATTGATTAGTTAAGATAGAATTTATTTATGAGTTTAAATATAATTTTATCTTTTCAAAAGACTTTATTTATCAAAGGATATTTATTTATCAAAGTTTAAATAAATGTTTTGGAAAATATCTTAAAACAAATTAAATTCCCACTTTCTATCTACTGGCCATAAACGTGGGAAGTGGATAGAAGTTGGACTTAGTCGATTGATTTCAGGAACAATGTAACGATTGTTATTGGAATCATGGGTTAAGTTCAGGAACACTGTAAGTGTTAGTGGGATCATGGGTACRTGGTGGAGTAGTGGAACACAGTTACTTTTCTTGGAGAAAAAGATTTTGAAAACTATAAATCACGCTTTAAGTTTATGAAAAGATACATCTGACTAAAAGCAATTCATTGAGAGCGTAAACAGAGTTTTCTAAATCTTAATCTAAGTCATTTGTTCATTGTTCCTATACCAAGTTCCTATCTAAGAGTTTAAATCATTCTATAAGTTTGGTTTTTGGGGTAAGGGGGAATTTGAATGAATTTCTTGTAATCAAGGCTTTGAGTGAAGCTTGAGAGAGTATTGACTATTGAGTTAAGCCTGTGAGAGAGAAAGAGAAGATTTCATGGAAGTCAGTGAGTTTCAATAGTTAGAGGGAACTGTTGATTGGAACTTGAGTCCTTAGAGGAACTCAGTTGGCCCGAGTCGTATAGGATTGTATGTAACAAAGTCGTTTGCCTATATTAGTGAAAAGAGTTTGAGTTAAAATCCCCAGTGGTCGAGGTTTTTTCCTTCCTGATTGGGCCCAGGAAGTTTTCCTCGTGCAAATCTTTGTCTCTCCATTGTTCCTTTATAGTTTAATTTTTATTCCGCAAAAATTTTCAATAGGAACTCAATATTACAATTCACCCCCTCTTTAATATCCATTCAAAACAACAACTAACAACCTTAATTAAAATCACATAAACAACCTACAAATACAAACATGACGCCACTAACTTATACTGATTGACAAAGTCATAAACTAACAAAAGTAACAACTCATTACTTTGAATCAATTAACTAACAATAAGGTAATGTTGTAAATAAATTTAAATGGTAAAAAAATGTTGTGGTTATAATGAATCGGAGGAAGTATTTAGATTGTACGTAACCAAAAAAAAAAAAAAAAAGAGTACCAATATTATATTAATGATATATAGTGGAATTGAAGCGATACAAATGTAGCAAATGCAAGCAAAAATTTGCAAATGTATAATAATAGAGCACAACATTCATGAGTTGATGACCTAATAATCAATTTTCACCATACTTCATATTTTCTGAAACTTTCTTAAAAGCAGGTCTTGCAGAAATATCTTCCCACCATGCCTTAACATTAGGGCGGCTATTGATCAAAGTAGCATAAGGAGTAGTCATGAAGTAATGAGTGTAAGAAAGGTGGTGAAGATCCGCTAAGGTGTAGTGATCCCCGGATAAGTACTTGCTAGTCTTTAGCTTCTCGTCGTAGACGTCCAACACCTTGCCTAGTTTCTCGAGGTTTGCATCGATGATCGCCTGATCCGGTGTGTTGCCTTGCATCGGTTCGACGAAGTACTGGTAGATGATGGGTTGGATTGCAGGGTTGTATTGATGTGCTTCTACTTCCATCCATACTTTGACCAATGCTGCTTCTTTAAGGTCTCCTTGTCTTAGGAGATCTTCAGTTCCGTTGTCTTTGTATTTTTGTGCTATGTATGATGAGATTGCTCTTGACTCTGAAATCCCATTATTTCAAAGTTTCGTTAATATTCGAGTCATTGTAAAAATTTCTTAGACAACAGAATTAGATATATAATGAAACAATTATATACAGCATAGCTCAAGTTGTTATTTTATATCTTTACAGCTATTACGGTATTAAAGTGGCAGTGTATACCATTATACTCTATTTGTAATAAATTATTAATATCTATTTTATATAATTTTTTCTTTTCTTTGATGATTTTTTACTGTGCTTGCAACTTGCAAGCTTGTTTTATCGGAAAAACTGCAAAAATTGGAAGTGTGCCTCTAAAATATAGAGGAAGAATTTAGTGACATATAAACAAACAAAATTGACAAAGTATTAAGTGTATCGAATGCACGATAAATTTATTGTGCATCAGATTACAGTGACCCTTTTGGTTAATATATTAACTCTTTTTATCAATATAGTGACCATTATTATTATTTATCACTATATTGATGTAAAGTGAAAATGGGTCACTATATTGATATAAAGGGTCACTATATTGATATAAAAAGGTAACTATATGTTTAATGCACAATAAATTTATCATGCATCTGATATATATAATACCTTCTGAACAAAATTTGCCTTTAAAACATTCCATGACCTGGCCCGAATCCGTCTTGGTCCGAGTGAGGTCTAAAACAAAAAAGCTAGATCGGTCCAAAAGACCAAAAGGGTTATCTCCAAAGCCCAATATAAATTTAGGGGTAGAATTCTATACATCGCTAAAATCAATCTTATTACAGTTTAACTTATCAAATATAATCTACTGGTATATGATCTTTATATACTCCGTAGTATTTAATTTTCTACTCTCTCTTCGGCTCTTATGCTGCTTGTTACTATACCTATGAGTTTTCACCGATATTAACAAATGGGTAGTTGTAGGTGAGGCGCGTGATTGAGGAAATACATGTTACAAGTGGTAAGAGAAAAATTTTGTTTACCCACCGAGTAAATTACATATCTTTAATTGTCAGTGTAAAAAGTATTAAAATGTGGGTTGGTAATAAGATTATTGCGGTAATCATAAGTCATAACTATTGTCATAAGAAATAAAAAGTGGAAAATGACAAAAATCAAGGGATATTGATTTATTGTATATTTTTATGATGGACTTGTTGAGGGAAAGAGTGTTAATGAGAGATTTATACATGAAAATTGAAAGAAAAAAGTTTGCATGTTGCAATTTGTATGCTAAATATTTTATTTAAAAAAATGATAAAATAAAATAATACTAGTTACTCACATTCATCAGTAGTGGTGGATTTTTTGGACTACTATCATAAAGTCATCCCTAAGGTGACAAATAATTATCAAAAATAAAATGAAATGTAGCAACTAGTAAACGTAGTAAGAATATAAACATTACAAAGGGACCTCAGAAAATAAATACAGCATTACAGTTAACATAATGAGTACCAAATTAAGATGTACAATCGTTTATGTAACAAAGAATTGATRCAACATTAAATTTTCTCTTAGCAAATTTAAGAGAAGAAAGAAAATTTTAATTTAAGAGGAAAAAAAAAACTTACCAAACAAAATCAGGTCAGCATCTTCAAGTACTGGGATCTGGCCGAAAGGCTACATACACAGTTTAAAAGGTTGAAAAGTTTTTTAGAAAAAGATCATACTGGTACATATAATAATATATGATGAAGGAACATTAATTTAATTAAAAATAAGTTGGAAATAACAAAATAATAGGAGAAATAGCTTAGTAAATAATAGAAATAAATAAATAAAAGAAATGAAGAATTACATTTTTGGAGAGGAAAGGAGGTTGTTTGTGCTCAGCAGTGAAGAGGTTAACAGGAATGAGCTCAAATTCAACATCCTTCTCATGCAAACAAGTCATTGCTGTTGTAGTGCATGTTGATATTGGAAGACCATACAACTTCAATGCCATTAATTATTATTGCAATGCCTTAATTATTAGAGAGAGAAGTGGGAGTGAGAAGAAGACGATATAGGGCTTAAGCGTATGCTTACTACTTACAACTTACAACTTACAAGCAAGTGATGTGTAAGATACGGAGTAGTTGCTTATATATAACTTTTAGACCCAAAACGTCGAGTTTAATTTCAAGGATTCGTTCTCCTTAGCTTAAAAATATTTAAAACAATAAATAATAAGCACCGAATAGTTTTAAACAGAATCAACGAAATTAGGTCTAATTAATTAAGGGATTGGAGAATAGACCCTTGGTCAAAGTTAAGGCCTCAAGGGGCATGTCTTCATTGTCTTGCGATACAAGGAGCTTATGCCTTGAGGATTAGTCAAATGGATGGTCACACGCTTTTTGACAATTTTCTATATGCAGTGGACTAGTTAATTATATGGCTTCTTGGTTACAATACAAATCAATAAAATTGAAATATAAGTTGAGATATTCCATCATTCCGTCAGAATAATGTTACGGCTCAATAGTCAATACAATAAGAGACAAATCCAAGTTCAAAATTACACTTATAATACCATTTAATTTGCTAAAGTCTTGTTCTCGTCAACTTATTTAGATAAGTTCAGTAAAAATAAATTCCATTCAGAAAAAATAAGTTCAGTTCAGTACTAATAAGTCCAGTTCACTAAAAATAAGTTTAACCCTTAAGAAATTTGTTAAGGTTTCAGTAAAAATAAGTTCAAAGCCAATAAGTTAAGTTCAATTCAATACCAATAAGTTCAGTTCAGTAAAAATAAATTTAATTCCCAGTAGAAATAAGTTCAATTCATCAAATTTAATTGACGAGAATTGGGTCTAAGTGCATATGTGCTATACATCACTTGGCTTATAAATTTAATTATTGTGTTTGAAAATTTTATAATATATATCAAATGTCACAACAATTCAATTAAGCTAAGTCTTACATGACTATACTTGTAATTATGCACCAATAAATTATGAAAATTTAAGCTGGAATTAATAAAAAATTTACGATTAAAAAAAATGTGTTGGGATTTGTCAATATATTATTTCATATGCTTATCTTATATTTTAGGTAGTTACCTTGATTATAGGATACTAGCACTATAAGCACGCGATGCGTGCGGTCAGTTTAAAATTTTACATTAAATTATAAGCACGTGATGCGTACGGTCGGTTTAAAAAATAAACAAAYGTTCAATTAGAAAAAAAAACTTGTAATTGAGTACAATTTCAAATWAAAAATGGAGGTGAGTTATTATGATTTTCAAACTTTCGATGTAATTTTTTCTTTTGAATTGAATCTCTCGACAAAGAGATTAAATGATTAATTACATTAACATACAGATAGTAATATTAAAATACATAATAATTTAATAAATATTTAATTCAATATGATTTTCAAAATAATTTGCAATGATTAACTGATTCATGTGAAAATTTTAGTCTATGTAATTAATGTATTTATATTTGAATTTTTTTCATACTAATTAATTGAACTTTTTCAAAATAATTTGCAATGTTTAAGTTATTCAATGGAATAAATTAGTCAATGTAATTAATGTATTTTTATTTGAATTTTTTTACACTAATTAATTAAACTTTCTTTTTTTATTCATGGGAAAAATAGTCAATATACTTTTTTTTATGTTGCTTAGTATGGAAAGTACAAAAAATAAAGAAAATTTATATTTTTTTTTACTTGAGGGCAATTAAGTCTTTTACATCATTAAGGGTGTTTATGTCATTGCATAGGGGGGACACCATTGCTCCCCCCTTGGCTTATATAATAGAGATGATTGATATTACTTCTATTCATGTGTATTCTAGAGATCGGTTATCCTAAAATAGATGATTATTGTACGCAATTTATTGGCTTAATGAAYGAATGATATGAGTGGCAAGGCAATTCAGGCCTTTATTCAAAACTTATCATGGTATCAGAGCTTAGGTTGTTTTTACACAAGATCATGGCAGGCAATCAAGAGCCACCATCACACACCTATAAACAACTCTCAACAATTCTTCATCACAATATTCCAAATCAAACACACATTTCTAGTACTCACGAATTTGCAACTATCCAAAGCCTGGTTGGTAATGTTCAAACTTCCAATACTAATGGAGGACGATTTGACAATCACATGTGGATTGTGGACACCAGTGCTTCTCGTCACGTTTCTTGTGCATCCGGTTGGTTGTATGACACTAAAGACATATTTCATTGTCCGGTCGGACTTGCAAATGGCAATACTGTCATGGCCACTAAGGAGGGGTCAATCCGTTTGTCAGAGAACATTGTTCTCAAACATGTTCTTTTTGCCCTAGAATTGATGAGTTATGATTTCATTCCGGTTTCCCAATTAAATGATGATATACAATGTACTGTCCAATTTAACTCTTYTATGTGTGCTATACAGGACCACACAGGAAAGCTAATTCGAACGGGTGTTAGACGAGATGGATTGTACTACTTCGGAGGCATGGACTCGGTGCAACATGTGTCGATCAATGAAGTCACTTCTACTTTGGAACTTTGGCATAAACGAATGGGTCATCCTTCTAAAAAAGTAGTAAAGTTGCTTCCTCCGGTTAGTGATTATAAGGGTAGTTTACATAAACATTGTGAAGTTTGTTTTCGTGTTAAACACCCTAGAGATAAATTCCCTTTAASTGACAATAAAGCATCACAAATTTTTGAAAAAATACACTGTGATCTGTGGGGGCCCTACAAGCATCCTTCTTCATGTGGTGCTCGATATTTTTTGACTATTGTGGATGATTTTTCACGAGCAGTTTGGGTTTATTTGCTTGTAGATAAAACTGAGGGGTTTCGTCTGTTCATGTCTTTTGTTGCTATGGTTGATCGACAATTTTCTCAAATAATTAAAGTGGTCCAAAGTGATAATGGCACTGAATTTCATTGTTTACTTGACTTTTTCTTTGCCACGGGTATCTTGTTTCAAACCTCATGTGTGGGCACCCCACAACAAAATGAGCGAGTCGAGAGAAAACACAAACATATTCTACAAGTTGCGAGAGCATTGAGATTTCAAGCTAATTTGCCCATTTATTTTTGGGAGGAGAGTATCCTTGCGGTCGTACATTTAATAAATCGTACTCCTTCTCCATTGTTGTATAATAAAACTCCATAAGAAATTTTATTTGACGTGTCTCCTTCGTATAATGCTATTTGGGTATTTGGTTGTCTTTGTTTTGCTCACAATCAAAAAGCTAAGAGAGATAAGTTTGCAAGCCGAAGTAAAAATGTATTTTTTTGGGGTATCCCTATGGAAAGAAAGGATGAAATTTATTTGATCTTAATACAAAAGAATTTTTTGTATCCCGTGATGTTAAGTTTTTTGAGAATGTGTTTCCATTTCTTGATCCGGATTCATCAAATATTACTCCTGAAAATATTGTACCAATTCATATGGATGTGGATTATGAATTTGATGATTATGCTCATGATGAGTACTTTACTGCACATGGGGATGGTACARCAACCATGAATGTTGGGGAAAATGCCCAACCAATCTATGACCCACCTTCTTGATGGGGGTAGTGAAGCGCAGCCCGTACAGCCCACTCACCCCGTGCATACACATGGTCAAACAGGAAAAAAATGGAGGCAGTCCGATCCGCAGCAACGGCCTACAGACCGCAGGGGAGGTTTGGAGTGTGCTGTTGGGATGTGTGATGAGCTGACATTACACCCCCAAACTGACACTCGTGACGAGCCACTCACAGGCTCAACTCCCACAAATAAGTTCACGAATGGWACTAATGATCAACCGACTACAAATCAGCAATTAGGTCGGGGTTTGAGGCATAAAACTCCATCAAGTTTGCTACGTGACTATGTGATGCATACTGTTATTGCAAACAATCCATCTCAAACATCTAACACATCGTTTCCAAAGCAATCCTCAGGTACTCCTTACCCCATAGCACACTATATAAATTGTGACAATTTCTCTCCAAATTATCGAAATTTTCTTGCAGCAATTACTTCAGGTCAAGAACCTCGGTCTTTCAAAGAGGCCATGAAAAGTGCAGGTTGGAGGTAGTCAATGAAAAAGGAAATCGAAGCTCTTGAAAATAATGGAACTTGGACCATGGAAATCTTCCTCCTGGGAAACGAGCTCTTGGTAGTCAATGGGTGTATCGAATCAAGTACAACTCCGATGGGACGGTGGAGAGATTGAAGTCCAGATTAGTTGTCTTTGGTAATCATCAGAAAGAAGGCATTGATTATATAGAAACTTTTGCTCCAGTTGCTAAGATGGTCACCGTTCGAGCTTTTCTAGCTATATCGGCCTCTAAAAATTGGGAACTCCATCAAATGGACGTTCACAATGCATTCTTACACGACGATCTTGATGAAGAAGTATATATGAAGCTTCCCCCTGGTTTTGAGTTTTCCGAACCCAACAAGGTGTGTCGTCTTCAAAAATCTCTTTGTGGCCTAAAGCAAGCACCCCGATGTTGGTTTGCTAAACTAGTATCTGCTTTAAAAGGGTACGGTTTCTTGCAATCCTACTCTAATTATTCTTTATTTACATATACTAAAGGAACAATTCAAATAAATGTTCTTGTGTATGTTGACGATCTCATTATTTMTGGGAATGATTCCGCTGCTTTAAGGGTTTTCAAGGCGTATCTTAGTGATTGTTTTCACATGAAAGATCTTGGGTCTCTGAAATATTTTTTGGGCATTGAGGTGGCTCGTAGTTCTTCTGGTTTATTTCTTTGTCAAAGGAAATACACACTTGATATAATTTCTGAAGYAGGAATGTTGGGAGCCAAACCAGTAGACTTCCCGATTGAACAAAATCATAAACTTGGTTTGGCCAGTGGCGAGTTCCTTTCTGATCCAGAAGTTTACAGACGACTTGTGGGAAGACTTATCTATCTAGCGGTCACAAGACCCGATCTTGCTTATTCAGTTCACATTCTATCACAATTTATGCAGGAGTCGAGAATTGACCATTGGGAAGCAGCCTTACGGGTAGTGCGTTATTTGAAAGGCACCCCCAGGCAAGGCATATTGCTACGTGCAAATAGTGAGTTAACTTTGCAGGGTTGGTGTGATTCTGATTGGGCTGCGTGTCCCATCACTCGAAGATCATTGACAGGATGGCTCGTGTTTCTAGGTCACTCTCCTATATCATGGAAAACTAAGAAACAAAACACGGTTTCTAAATCATCCTCTGAGGCGGAATATCGGTCTATGGCTGCTATGACTTGTGAATTAAAGTGGCTGAAAGGTCTTCTTTTGAGCTTGGGAGCGCATCATCCTAAAGCTATTAAGCTATTTTGTGATAGTCAATCGGCTCTTCATATCACTAAAAATCTCGTTTTTCATGAGCGAACCAAGCATATCGAGGTTGACTGTCACTTTGTGCGCGATGCAATCACTGATGGATTAATTGATCCCTCATATGTTCATACCACCTCACAGTTAGCGGATGTTTTCACCAAAGCCCTTGGAAAGTCTCAATTCAATTACTTGATCCGCAAGTTGGGCGTCTTTACTCCAACCGCTCCAACTTGAGGGGGTGTTGGGATTTGTCAATATATTATTTCATATGCTTATCTAATATTTTAGGTAGTTACCTTGATTATAGGATATGATTGATATTACTTCTATTCATGTGTATTCTAGAGATCGATTATCCTAGAATAGATGATTATTGTACGCAATTTATTGGCTTAATGAATGAATGAGTGGCAAGGCAATTCAGACCCTTCTTCAAAACTTATCAAGATGCTTCAATCTTTAATACAAGAAGAGGAGTGCGTAGTCTAGATAATAGACAGTAGACATAATTGAAAAATGCTTGTATTGTTCAAATCGTGTTCTTTGAAATACTTGGCTAAACATTTGCAGATTTCACACTAATTTTGGCGTAATATTCAACGATTTACTTTAATTACGCGCTTGTTGAATACGATATGACACGGTCAAAGTCGTCGTCTTGAAGTTTGGTCAATACATTATACATATTACATGCATGATAATAAGAGTAGATAAATTATAATGTACTGTAAGATATTCTCATCTGTTTTATGCAATATGCCTACCGCCTAGAGTCTGGAGAAGAAGAAGAAGAATAAATTACAAGTTCTAATTTCAGCTCTACCACCACATGGATCATGTTCATGTGTCATTAATTCATTATTTACTTATAATTATAATACTGCCAGAGTAATTAATTAGTAGGATTATTACTAGGTAAATGCACCGTAATTAATTATTGTACGAAGCATATGATTTCTTGGTGCTTGTAGTATAACTTTAACAGACTATATATATAATATATTAAATGTGGAAACTCAATACCACTCAAATGTAGTTCTCAAAACCATTCTAAGAGGTTCTGATTCATCTATGTATGTCGTGGTCAAAGGTAAGATTATATTAACTGCAGGTTAGATGTTACATAATATATTAGATAACACGGCGGATTGCTCGTACAATGCTATAGTTCTTATGAATCAACAAATAAAGTTAACAAACAATTATTGTTCACCCAACAACCCTTAGTAATGTGATGAAATATTGAAATATCATACATTTTGTGTCAAGTAAATCAAGGATAAAACAACCTTGTCCTTCAGGAAGCAATCATGAACCAATGTAAGAAATTATAAAGGTCTTGCATTCTCAATATTACACATTCATGTTTAGAACCTGTATAAAACCAATAATTGTTACCTAAAATCAAACATATAATACTCTACATTACCCATTTACTTTAAAATGGAAAATTAGATATCCTCATTCTTATAATCTTATTGATGTGGATGTTGTTATTTGAAAGGCGTGTCGCGCACCTAACAAAAATAACCTAACTATTCCTCCTAACTAAGTAGTCGGGTAAGTAAGGGTCGAATCCCAAGAGACTAACTCGTTCAAAGTGGTTGCAATGATTTCAATTAAAGCCAAGCAAGTAACCAAGATAAGTTGAGGTTGAACTAACTAAGCAAAGTAATCAGTGAACTAATAAGGAAAATTTAATAATTAAAAAGCAATCTAGGTTTAAGAATCCCCACTAATATGAGCTAATTAACAATCAATTCCCTTTTCCCTTGATCAATTAATCAACAATTCATAGGATGAGGCCCTAAAAAGTACTAGTGATTTCTTCGATCAATCAAAAGCTTCCTTACAAAGCTTTCCTACCTATTTTCATATTGATCAGCAATTATAGAGGACTTAGCATAACTCCTAAAATCCTAACAAATTTCACCATCTACTTTCTGTATGTTTCCTTTATTTCAATTTAGAGTTATAAATATCAATTAAGAATCAACTTTCGTTGCAACCTAATCACATTCATTCAAATTATTTCTAAACAAAGAATGATAATAGACCAACTCTAGATTGAAAGAATTGTAAATTAATCAAGTTGGGAATTGGGAATTCAACTTCCAGTTATTCACAGTTAACTCATATGTGAGTGATTGCATCCATAACTAGAATTTGGGGAAACTACTCACACATAGCTATTGAATAAACAAAACTAAGATTGAAAGATAACATGATTAACAATAATAAAAAGAGAATAGAGATGAGAAAACAATACTTGAATTGATGAAATTGTCAAAACAATGTTAAAGGTATCCAAATTGAGAGTTGTGTGCTCAAAAACAAGGAGAGAGAAAGCTTCTTCTATCCACCAAAACTATTATTGAAAGTATGTCAAAGAATGGAATGAAAACTCTATGTAAAAACCTATTTAGATGCTAGGAATATGAATAGTTTTCTACATCAAAGAAGGGGCCGCAACCGGGGTGTGGCAAGTGATTCTAGGCCGCAACTAGGTTGCGGAGTGGRCTGCCATGTACTCCAAAMYTCATCAAAAATCMAGTGGCCGCAACCAGGTTGCGGCAAACTAGGTGATTTCCACAACCAGGTTGCGGGGGAGCTTCATGAGCAATTCTTTTGAGCTTTTTCGACAATATAAGCGTCTTGAATCACCCGTTCTTTGATCAACATCCGATTAGCTCTACATGCATCTCCAATATTCCTAGCAAAAGCACCTAAAACCTACAAAAACAAAGCAAAACAAACCCGAGAAGAGCAATAGCAAAATATAAAGTATAATAGCTCTAAAAAGGTTGAAACTATGGGAAAAGAAAGATGAAAACACACAGATTTAGCATAGAAATATAAGTATAAAATGGTGTTATCATTATTAGGCTTATTTGATAAGGTAAAGAGTCTAGCTCGATCATTAGTGGTTTAGTTACAACAAGTAGGCAAAAGCTAACATGCCCTAAAAAATCAATAATAAACGTCATGATTAGTAAAATGTTTGAAACCATATAAGAGTTCGATTTTGACTACATACAAATTCTATAATCAAATTGGAAAGTAATTTTATTTTGTTTTATTGGTGTAAAAGAGTGGCAGAGCCCCAAAACAAACAGAGAAAAATACATAACTAAACGAGACATAGTAACACTAATTACTTGTATATGGTTTCGAATTAGAGGTGATCGACTTTCACCTTAGCTTATTTATTTGTGCTATGTATGGAATGGGTAAGTAATAGGTGGAGTATCAATTCAATCTTATATTTCATCTAATTTATCAATATGGCTTATTTACATGTAGGGTTACTCTCTCAACGTCAGTCTTTTTTCTGTATGTTTATTTTTACACCATACATGTTATAATTATATATTTATATGGATGCATAAGCATAAGACCAGGTCAAGTCAGAACACAGATTTCAGTGAACAATCTTGAGATGGTGTCTGTATTATGTACTAAATCCGAATAAAAGAATGGATGGCCTAATTAGCAGCGATAACGAGGAGGGCGCAGTTAATGTTGGGTCAATGGTAGCCGTTAGAATGGGCATTTTGTATCATTATCACTTGATTGGGAGCCTGATTTCTCTAGCTCTCTAGATACTTCATATATGTGAATAAACTACCGCTATTTATCAAATAGTTAGATATATAACTCTTCTCATTATTAGTAGTGTAAAATGGTAATTTCATTTTATTGTAGGATTCACAATCTCTCTATTAGATAGTTAGATCAAATATCTAATTGTTAGATATATAATACTTTTCCAGTAATACAAATCCCGCAATGATTTGACATCAAATAGAGAGAGCAAATGTCAAATTATTGTAAGAATTGTCATACAGTGACTGAAATTAATATTTTTCGTACGAATAGACATACCTGGACACTAGGGCTGTATGATAGATGCCTTATATTACCAGTATTATACTGTAGTATGCATGCAAATACTGAGGTGGAGCATCTCAAGAAAATCCTCACAATTTTAATTATTGACAATCTAATATTCGTATTATTATTCTACCTCAAATTGTCGAGAATATTTGCAAGATCATTAGTTTGCTA
This sequence comes from Bassia scoparia, assembly GCA_008642245.1. NCBI lineage: Eukaryota > Viridiplantae > Streptophyta > Magnoliopsida > Caryophyllales > Amaranthaceae > Bassia > Bassia scoparia. The sequence goes on along the minus strand of SNQN01003785.1, from coordinate 30,924 downwards.
TCATATATCATAGGTAGGGAATCTAGTAGGGCAGTTGGTAACTTGTACTAAACTTGTGTGGTTAATGTTAATACATTGTTCAAAGGGGGGCAAACATAGASTATTCCTTTTAAATGGAAAGATTCTTTAACGTATTACGTGGTGGTTGAATATGTTTGAGCACACCTATGAGGCTATGACCTATACAAGTATATAAGAACATTGATGTATTCCTTTTAAATGGAAAGATTCTTTAACGTATTACGTGGTGGTTGAATATGTTTGAGCACACCTATGAGGCTATGACCTATACAAGTATATAAGAACATTGATGATGAAAACCCTAGTGGAATATTCAGCATATTCAGCATTTTATAACAGTCATTAGTCACTATGTAGTTGGACTCTCATGCACCCTTAATGAACATGCAAAATTAGGTATTTAGGTAGTCTTAATTTGATAGATTAAGAGCAAACAAATTTAGGTACACCTAAGATCATTGACAAATGAACTCACTATTATCAAATACAAATTTCTAAATTTTGGCATACCTAATTAAGATCGTTGATAATTAGAATGATTATAAAGCATGTTCATTAATTATGTGAGCATTATTGAAGTACTGTACTAGCTTAATTAGTCTAAATGAGATTAAATATATATGTTCAAGATTTCAACACACAGTAGCAGTGGTCCCCTCTCCCCTGCATGATGAACCGAGCCCGAAGTCTGAAGCTGACAAGCAGCGATGCAGGCATCCGAAGCAATGCAAACAGTAGAAGTAATACAAAGTTTAATAGTACCACATGGTATATTAGACAAAGTAACAGGAAAATCAGAAATTCACAACCAAAATCAAGGAATCTCAGCATATTTCGGTGACCTGGGAAATGGTACCATTTTTGGATATAATATCATACCTAATTATTGTTATGTGTATCTATATTTCCGCAATCTCATCCCCTCTCACCTAGCAAATAATTATCCAAAGAATTTACTCCCTACAATCATTTTTCTTTCTAATATCAACTATATAAACACAATTTTTATGAGAGTTGTTTAAGTTAAATGTTGAAAATATAACCTGATACATCATTTCTAACCCTATGTTTTGTACGTGGGAATAGGGGGGGGGGGGGAATTGAATTATTAATCTCATGTTTGACAAGTAGAAATTATCACTTTGGGTGGGAATGACAATGAAATTATTTARCTTGTTAAACTTTCAATTTAATCCCAATTTTATTCCCACATACCAAACATTCGATTTTAAAATTTTCAATTTTATTCCCAATAACATGTCAAACAAGGGATTAAGATTATTTTACTAATTCCCACCTTTTAATTCTCATTTCCACTCTCAACCTATATTCTCCAAATTCTCATTCTCACTTGTCAAACACTCCATAGAGTTATCAATAAATTAGACCATTGTGTTGAAAAAAAATTGTGAAAAAATAACCAAGCAAGTAACTCTTTTTGTGAGCTAATACCATTTTTTTTTATTATTAAATTTGTCAGCTAACACTCATTTTTATTTTATTTTTGAAGTAATAAACTTAAAACTCAGACTTATTTATCATACTACCTATTGAGCAGTTTCGGGGAGAAAAGTCCAACAAAAATATCCATTTGTAAACCTTTTTTTCATTTGAAAAGTGCAGCATTAGGTCTTTTGCAATCAGAAAGTTCGAACGATAATGATGTTTGACAAAAAAACTACTCCGTAGTAGTTGTTAAAACAACATAYAGGAATGTTTATTATGAGATTTATCACTTCGACTTTGTCTACTATCACTCCATAAGTTTGAAATATCAATCCTAATTTTAGAGTGATGAAAGATTTTCAATACGTATATAGACATTCCCTACACAAGAATTTCAATCCTAATTTCAATCCTAATATCAATCCACGTAGTACAACTTCTAAAGTTAAATTTGCTTTGTTTGTCAAAACACTAACTGTTCGATGCTCTAGCCTCTAGGCCTGGCGACACTACACATGAAGCATTGCAAAGTTGCAAGATTATCCAAAAGAAGATGCAAGATAGCGCGATTGTACATAAGCCTTTCACGTATTACAACGTTTCGAATAGATCATATCCAATTACAACGATCCGTGACCAAATACATGCTACGGAATACTGCATATTACATGCTGTGTACCTAATATTTACGAATGTACATAACCTGCTGTGGGTAACAAATATTTACTACAATACTTTACATGCTGAGAATATATCTCAGAACTCAGAAGGCATTATATACGAAGGCAGGCAAAATAGTGAAAAAAAAATATATCAAGCATGAAAAATATACATCAAAGGAGAGAAAAACCGCAGGGGATTGATATAATGTCCTGTGCTGTTAGAAGGGTTCTTCTGGCTTCAGAAAGTTGTTATATTCCAGTTGAATCATCTCTCCACCCTTCACAGGATCAAACTCACAGCGATAAAAGCTGCATTCCAGAGGACAATATTAGGGATTTGTATTGGTCACACTAAGTACTTAAATATACTTGTGTCGATAAAATGCTCAGGAAATTTCCTTTCATTTTTTCATATTATTTTTATAGGAAGAAGCCAAGGAGAGGTGTGAACAGTTTAAACAGAAACAGCAAAGAAAACACAGGAGCACCTTCACATATACAAGTAATGGGGATTGAAGGGAGTTTCATCAAGGATGGAATCCACCATCTTTAAAAACTGTCACTGAGAGGAATTTTCGAAACAAGAACAGTCTAGAGGATTAAATTCATTCTCCAGGAAGAGAAGCAGAGTGTGCATTTTATTTCAACGGAAATGGACCAAAATACTCAGCTTTCACATTCAAGCATAATTAATAAGACTATATAAGAGAAATTTCTGCAAAAGAACGGCAAATATTGGTCTTTCCATCTCTATTCACACCCTATTAGGTATAAACGTAAAACTATTGAGGCCCCATTATCCACTTAAGTATCCACATACACCTATAACCCAAATCAGACATACCTACTGATGCGTTATTTTAATTTACAGTTACAAAGAGAGAAAAAAGCTACAAAAAGGGCCATGGACCTTTAGTTTCTTCTTCTTCTTTCCCTAGTTGCATATGGGACAATTTTGAGTTATGATGCTTTATTCTTGAAAAAAAGAATCCAATAATGCCACACTTTGGTGGCTTTCCTAATACAGTCCTACCTTTGTTAGTTCTCATAAATCCCAATTTATTCCATATTTATATCAATCAATCAAAGCCTTATTCTCATAAGTGGGGCCAACTAACATGAACCAAAAGTGATTATTCCGAGAAGTCATCTACATAAATTTTCCTCCTCCACTCCCTACAATCGAGAGCTTCATTATTCTCTTACAAATCCAACTGCTTTAGATCCTTTTTAACTCCTTCCCACGAAATCATTTTCGGTCTCCTTCTACCTCATTTAAAATCTCCCTAATCCCACTTTTTCACTCTTTGTACCGGTGCCCCTGAGGTCTCCGTCTTACATGCCCAAACCAACACAAACAGTTTTCCCTTATCTTACTTGCAATATCGGCAACACCAACATTCCTATGAATAACTTAATTTCTGATTCTATCCTATAGAGTATTCTCACACTATGCTACTCGGACTCTTCATTTTACCTTAAGTACCCGTGTCGGATCCTTAACTCTCCGACATAGGTATAGATACTTACACTCCATTTTGAGCTAAAATCATAGAAAATTTTCACAATTTAGCCGAGTCCAACACTTAGACACATACCCGTATTGAACACTAGTACCCAAGTCAAAGTAGCATAGTTCTCACACATCCATCTCAACATTCGCATCTCGATGACCCCTACCTATTGAATACCTTCTTTCTTAGAGGCCCCACATTATGTACAAGTACAATACTTGTCTAATAGCAATCCTCTAGAATTTTCCCTACAACACTCCCATAGCCGCTCTCTATTTAAGCCACCTAACTTCACCTAACTTAATCCTGTGAGTCACATCTTAGTCAATATAACGATTCTTTTGGATGATTGACACTGGATACTTAAAGCATCAACTTATAGCGAGATCTTTTCCGTCTAACCTCACCACTTCATCATTTGTCCCCCGTTGTGTCCCAAAACAACATTCCAAATACTCGGTTTTGCTCCGACTTAACTTAAATCATTGAGATTCCAACCTTTGTCTACATTGCTCCAACTTAGCATTAACCCCAGTTTTAGTTTCATCCACCAATACAATGTAATCTGCAAATGGCATACACCATGGATTGGCTTTGTCACTTCATCTATAACCAATGCAAAAAGGGAAAGGGCTCAACGCCGATCCTTGATACAAACCAATTGTTATAGGGAACTCTTTTGTCAATCCATCGTTCCTTATTTATAGAAAATATAAAAAGCTTTGAATGTTATATACTTCCTCCGTATCAAATTAATTGCAACTTTGGTTTTTGAACGTATTTTAAGGAAGAGATTTAAGGAGGTAAACGAGCAAATTAGGTAAAATGATTTTAAGACTAGAAACATATAATCTCATTCTTGTTTGTGTTAAAAATATTTTACATAATTTGTTCGTTTATATCATTAAATCTCTTCCTTAAAATGCGTGCAAAAATCAAAGTTGCAATTAATTTGATACGGAGGAAATACATTAAAAGAAATCAGAAAAACCATAATTATGCCATCTATTTTGTTACTAACCTTCCATCCAGGCCAAGAATTACCAAAGTATTCTTTTGATGGCCAAATGCAACAATATAATGACTCCCCTCGAGCAATCGAAACTGAGCAACAGACCATTCTGAATTAAAATACCTGGGCAACACTCCTGCACATCGAATAGGTCTCAGACAGATAGTAACAATATAAGTAGATGACTAGTAAGTAAAACTATAGCCTCCTTTCCAAAACTCACGCGATACTTTCCACTCGAAACATTTTGTTAAAATCACCAGTTAACAGGTCACAGCAGCAAACTGTAGACATACATATCCTCCGTTCTTAATTAATTGCTACATCTTATTTGAAAGTCTCATATTAATGATTAGTGACTTAATAGTTTGATAATTTGTTATTGCTAACTATCTCCTTTCCTAAATATGCAAATATGTACGCACTCCTTAGATGTGTGATTAGAAAAGAAATGGAGGAGGCAATATAGTAAGGTTGACATATGCATATGATTGGCCTTCTAGAGAACAAATAAAACTACAGATCAACAAAGTTTACAATAATTGCACGACCTTGATGCTATGCCCCAAGTTCTCACTCGATATTAGATTCAAAGGAAATAAACAAACTGTAAATTAATGGACACCCAAAATRAGGAAGGAAGCTGGATTGATTAACACTAAAAGAAAAATAGTACAAGCGCCGCAATGCATATAATCATACAATCACTTTTCACCAAAATATTCAGAATGCACAAACTTTCAGACAATTCTCTTATTTATAGTTCTAGGTTAAATTGTTCCCCTTCCCTTTCATTRGTCCMGCACACAAGCTGACYTGTCCAGCAACTTAGGCCCAACTCCATATTGCGAATTCTGTTTCTTGTTACGGCGTGAGTAAGTAAAACGGAGTGGTGGTTTAGGAGGGTGCATAGCAATACCCCCCTCCCACCTCCCAAACAGCCATCTTGTCCTCAAGATGGAACTCGGGAAAGCGAGCAGCCACCATGACAGCTTCTTCCCAAGTTGCTTCAAACTCAGGTAGATTAGCCCATTTAATCAGCACCTCTTGAGTGGGACCTTGAGGGTGATTGTAAGCTCGAATTCCCAACAGCTTCTCGGGAGCAGCCACAAGTTCCATGTCCTCTGAAAATGGGGGATGCACCGTGGCAGTAGGAGGGGCAGATCCTTCCGCCAATTTAAGTTGAGAAATGTGGAAGACGGGGTGTAGTTTGGAAGTTGGTGGAAGATCGAGTCRATAGGCCACTTGACCAATACGTTCCAGAATCTGATACGGCCCATAATAACGAGGAGCCAGCTTCTCGAATGGCCTCCTAGCCAATGATTTCTGCCTGAAGGGCTGCAATTTCAAGAGAACCATACTGCCCATATCAAACTGAACATCCCTCCTTTTTGTGTCCTCAAATCTCTTCATCCGTTGTTGGGCCCGAGCCAATTGGACCTTGAGGTCATCAAGAATGGCATCACGATGCTGCAACTGCTCTTCCACGGACCCAACAGTGGTCTGCCCATGTCCCATTCGAACCAGAGGGGGTGGTTCCCTTCCATATAAAGCTTTGAAGGGAGTGATTTTCGTGGATGCGTGGGTGGAGGTGTTGTACCAAAATTCTGCCCAAGGTAACCATTTGGCCCATTGTCGAGGTTGCCCACTAGAGAAGCAACGAAGGTAAGTCTCCAAGGCCTTGTTAACCACCTCACTTTGCCCATCCGTTTGAGGGTGATACGCCGTGCTCCGTTTGAGATTAGTGCCTTGTAGCTTGAACAGTTCCTTCCAAAAAAGGCTCATAAAGATCTTGTCGCGGTCAGACACAATCGAGGCGGGAAAACCGTGAAGCCTCACCACTTCTTGCACAAATTTGGCAGCCACCGTCACGGCGGTATAAGGATGTTTGAGTCCAATGAAATGACCATACTTAGTGAGTCGGTCCACCACCACCAAAATGGAATCATAGCCATTGGACTTTGGAAGGGCCTCAATGAAATCCATAGTAATATCATCCCAAACTTGAGTTAGAATCGGAAGTGGTTGCAAAAGACCCGCTGGGCTTTGAGATGATGTTTTGTTCCTTTGGCAAACCAAACACGACTTGACATACTCGGCAATGGTGCCCTTCATACCGACCCAATACCACTCCCGGGCCGCCCTTAGGTACGTTTTAAGCTCCCCGGAGTGTCCCCCCGTAGGACCATCATGGCACATCTTCAAAACCTCCGAAAGAATGGGTGACTTTGGGGGTAACACTGTCCTCCCCTTGAAGAGTAGGCGGCCAGATTCAACAGTGAATCCTACTTGTGAAATAGTTCCATCCATACATCCTTGCTTCAACTCAAGTATATACGGGTCTTTATCAAGTACGACTTGAACCCTCTCCCAATTGATGCCACGAACCGTAGCCAACTCTTGTAGCTCAACTCCAGGAGGATCCCTCCGGGACAACGCATCCGCCACTCGGTTGGAAGCCCCMGGTTTGTATTGGATCACGAAATCAAACCTCATTAACTTAGACACCCACCTTTGATACTCCGCCCCGACTTCCCTTTGCTCCAACAAGTGTTTGAGGCTTTGTTGGTCCGTTTTCACCATAAATTTTCTGCCCAAAAGATATGGTCGCCATTTGAGGACGGCTAAAACAATAGCCATTAGTTCCTTCTCATAGATTGATTTGATTCGTCCCCTTGGTCCTAAAGTTCGGCTGTAGTAGGCGATAGGACGGCCCCCTTGCATTAGAACCGCTCCCAAGCCAAACCCCGACGCATCCACCTCAACCACGAAATCTTGASAGAAGTCCGAAAGAGCCAAGACTGGAACAGTGGTCATGGCCTTCTTAAGCTCCTCAAATGCCGTGGCAGCACCCTCACTCCACTGGAATTGATCTTTTCTGAGCTGCTCGGTTAGGGGTGCCGCAATCTTGCCATACCCGGCCAAGAACTTGCGATAGTACCCTGTCAATCCTAGGAATCCCGTCAAGTCTCGTACATTACGGGGTGTGGGCCAATCTGTCATTGCTMGGATTTTGTCTTGGTCCACGGATACTCCGTCGGCTGAAATAACATGACCCAAGTACGAAACCATTCTTGTCCCAAATTCACATTTCTTCCGATTAACATACAAAGAGTTTTGCAATAGAACACACAGTAGCAACATGATTCTCATGAGAGGATTCATCCTTACTATAAATTAGAATATCATCAAAAAATACTAACACATACTTGCGCAAGTAGGGTCGGAAGATATCGTTCATCAAGCCTTGAAATGTTGTCGGTGCGTTCGTCAATCCAAAGGGCATTACAAGGAACTCATAGTGTCCCTCGTGAGTTCGAAAAGCAGTTTTGGTTACATCCTCTTGTTTAACCCGTATTTGGTGATATCCCGACATTAGGTCCAATTACGTATACACTGCCGACCCAAATAGCTCGTCCAAAAGCTCGTCGATGACCGGTATGGGAAATTTATCAGGCACAGTCTCGCGGTTCAATGCTCGGTAATCAACGCAAAAACGCCAAGCCCCATCCTTTTTCTTCACAAGCAAAACTGGACTAGAAAAAGGACTTGTAGAGGGCTGAATTATACCTGCTGTGAGCATCTCTCGTACTAGTCTTTCGATCTCGTCCTTCTGCATTTGGGGGTACCGGTACAGTCGCACATTGACGGGATCGCTGCCATGTTTCAGGACAATGGCATGGTCTCGGCTCCGGTTGGGAGGGAGACCTGTGGGGTCCTCAAACACCGAGGAATGTCGAGATAAAACCTCCTTGAGGAATTCAGGAACATTTGGGCCCTCCTTCGAATCCTCCCTTGCCCCAGCCACCTGATTAATTTCCACTAAAAATCCTCCCTTCTCCACCTGCAAGTTTCGCACCATAGCTCGAAGTGAAATTTGTGTGCATTCGTAAGCAGGTTCACCCTTCAATTCCACCATCTCATCTCCATGTCTGAACCGCATTTTGAGCAACTTCCAATTCGTAGTGACTTCCCCCAACCCTTGTAGCCATTGGACCCCAAGTATCAAGTCCAAGGGCCCCAAATCGAGTGGAAGAAAGTCCTCGATGATGGTGGTACCCTGTAGCAGCAGTTAAACCCCTTTACAAATTCCCGTACCTCCCATGGTGGTGCCATCCCCCAACGAAACTCGAAAATCTGAAGCCATACTCACCGAAATGTCTAGTCGTCGGATCACCCGGTTTGAAAGGAAATTATGGGTGGCCCCGAAATCAATCAACACCATCACTTGCTCATTCTCGATCGTGCCCATCAGTTTCATTGTGCGCGGTTGTGTGAATCCAGCAACAAACCCCAGAGAAACTTCCACCGATTGAATTCGTGTCTCCTCCGGCGATTCCCTTTCTTCCTCCGGCGTCTCCTCCTCCTCATCCGTCTCCCCCACCACCAGCAAACTCAGCTCCCTTTTTAGGCACCGATGGCCCACCTCCCATTTTCCGTCGCACGTGAAGCGTAGATTATTTTCATGGCGATGTTTGAGTTCCGATGGAGTCAGGCGTCGTGTGTTTTGGGGATGAGTGCTCGTTCGGTTGAACTGGCTCTTGTCAAATGAAGATGAGTTAGGTGCATTAAGTGGAGCACGTGAGGAGGGTGGGGCTAGGTACTGTTGAGTTGAATTAGAAGGCCCCAAATTACCAGCGCCCTTGTATACTTGAGGGGTGGGTTGCGTAGCAATATTGGGCCGGCCCATTGCAAATGAGGTACTGCTACTTGGCTTCGCATAGCTGGGCCTAATGTGCCCTTGGTAACTTAACTTATCCTCAACCCTAGTAGTCAGATCCATTGCTTGATCCAAGTTACGAGGCCCCATAACCCTAACCTCAGCCCTTATCTCCTTGAGCCCAGTGATGAACTGGCCCAACGCTAAAGCTTCTGGAACATTCTCCAAGGGAGCCAACATCTCGATAAAACGCCGACGATACTCAGCCACTCCCGCCGTTTGCTCCACTGAGAGCCATTGCTCGTGGAGAGATCCAGCGCTGGTCGTCTGAAACTGTCGCAACAGCAGGGCCTTCAACTCCTCCCACCTCCCGATGGGTCGACGACGGTTCTCGTATTGGTACCACGACAGAGCTTCCCCTTCGAAAGCCACCACCGCAGCTTCCACCTTCTCCTCGTCGGAAAGGCGATAAAAGTTGTGGAACTTCTCGGCTCGCAGAATCCATCCATCGGGATTATGCCCATCGAAAACAGGAAGATCCAGCTTCCTATTGCGCCAGTTGAAATGTCCGCCGCCCCCACCGGTGGGTCCGTACTCCCCAAGGAAGGGCCTCCCTTGGTCATAGCGATGATGGACTGGGGTGTTAAACCCAGGTGGTCCATCGCCACTGCCTCCACGGCCTAAGGTGAGCATCATAGCTCGCATTTCATCCATCAGTTTAGCACTATCTGCCGTCACGTGATTTACCACCGCCATCACGTCCTCCTTGAGCTGGCGGTTAGCCTCCTCGGAGTGAACCCAGAACTGTTCAGTCCGAGTTATCTCCTCTCGCATCATGTCTCGCAGTTCTCCTAGCTCAGCTTCCATGGATTTTAACCGTTGCCCCTGTGTCGGCGGCATGGCTCCCACGTCGCCGGTGACTGTGGCTCTCATACCAAATGCTATGCCCCAAGTTCTCACTCGATATTAGATTCAAAGGAAATAAACAAACTGTAAATTAATGGACACCCAAAATAAGGAAGGAAGCTGGATTGATTAACACTAAAAGAAAAATAGTACAAGCGCCGCAATGCATATAATCATACAATCACTTTTCACCAAAATATTCAGAATGCACAAACTTTCAGACAATTCTCTTATTTATAGTCCTAGGTTAAATTGTTCCCCTTCCCTTTCATTRGTCCMGCACACAAGCTGACYTGTCCAGCAACTTAGGCCCAACTCCATATTGCGAATTCTGTTTCTTGTTACGGCGTGAGTAAGTAAAACGGAGTGGTGGTTTAGGAGGGTGCATAGCACTTGAATTTCTAAAATGTTCTTTTCAAGATTCAATCATAAGACATCAAAAAAAATGTGCATCTAGAGAGAACACCATGAACTTAGAAACTGAATATATATCACTAATACACTACTTCGGAGTAGAGAGTTTTTACTATAGATAGAGCAAGTGTAAGACCACCACTTTTTAGATATAAGAATTTGTAGAGTAAAAGTATGGGCATTTCAAGGAAAATTTAGGTGACCACAAACTTCTAAATGGTGTTGTAGGAAGTTTTTGGTTATGGAGTCCATTTGAGGTTGTAGTGGGTATCATGAAGTTTCTTACTCCTTCCGTAACGAAAAACTTTCAACAAATGGATTAAGACCCCTAAGATTCTAAAATAAGCTAATGAATAAATAGTGTACAATTTAATGTTGTGGTTCCTTAAAAAAAGGAGGGAAAGAAAAGTAGAGAAAGAGACAAAAAAAGTTGTGGTCCCTTCCAAGATAAGTGTGTAGATTAAATTTAGGTTAGAAAGTTAAAAGGGGGGGTAATATGGTAATTTTTCCATTAAAAAGTTACCAAATAAGGGTAGTTGTACAATTGTTGAATGTTTTTCACCTTTTGGTTACACCCAAAAAAGGAAATTGTTGAAAGTTTTTCGTTACGGAGAAAGTATAATGGTAACTTGGTGAGTGTAGCAAATACTCCGTAAAAAGAAACAGGAGAACAATTATGAGATAGCAGATTGAGAAGTCTACTCCAACTAGCAAGAAAGTATCACAGAGATTGATGATTATCAATCTAATCGGAGTGATATTCGCCAATAAGCTGACTTCAAACAAATTAAACAGATCTATCATAAGTTCATAATTAGATTAAAAAAAAAAAATTGACAGAACTGAACACCCACCTTTTATAAAAGAAAGAGATGAACCAGCTGGTACTCCAGCCGCAGGGTTTACATCGTCATTGACTGGTGTACCTGAATTAACTTTCAAACTGAAAACATGCACAGTGCCCTTGTCACTTGAAACTGCTAACCACTGAGCAGTTGTTGAGAAAGCCAAACTGTATATATCTGCTCTATCTGCCCCTCTTCTTACCTAAAGTTTTCCCATGTTAGATTCCTTCACAATATTATATGACACTGCCAAAAATTATTGAGAATATATATACATATAAATATATATGCATATACACATATACATATATATGCATATATACATATACATGTGTGTGTGTGTGTGTGTCCAGTATTATCCTACCCTAAGCAGATCAGGGAGGTTCAAATACAAACAACCCTTGATCCATTTAGCAAGCAATCAAAGACCACATCAACTATTATTCAGGAGGGCGATAATACATACCTCATTATAAGCAAATATTAATAACGACACCTATGTAACCAACATAGCTATCAAGTACAGAAATTACAACACAATAGATTAAAAATAATCCTGATATCCAACCAAAAGATCAAAGAAAAATAATCTCCATCTACAAGACACTGCAACTGATGTTTTTCTTTTTCTTAATCCCAATAGAAAGTGTCCATTTAGTTTTTAAACACATAAATGGACTGACGCATCCTTAATTATGTCAAAACCTATTTGTCCAAGTCTCCATAAAAATAAATTACATAAGTCACAACACAAGTTGGTGAAATAAATCCTGAAATCCAACCAAAAGGTCAATCAAAACTAATCCCCAGTTCTCCATCTTCAAGACTCTTCAAGTAATACTTTACAATTAATTCCATTAGAAAGTGTATGTGTTAAGTTTTTGAATTTGTAAATGCACTAATGTTGCCTTATGTTACATCCTACATGCCCAAGTCTCAACAAAAATTGAAGTCTCTTCATCGTCTTCAACCTCCGGTTCCAAAATAAGGAAAAAAATTCATAAGACCTCGGTACATCAAAACTCTAATTTCATTCCACACCCCTTTCACATGCAACATCAGTGGCACAACCAGGAATTACGTTCGGATTGTCATTCAGATTGTCAGATTAATGGTGTTCTTTTTTAGTAACATACTTAATTAAGTACCAAATTAATTTGTCGACTTCTTAGTAGCCTATAATAGATCTTGTGTTGGATTTTATTGACGATTAGTGAATAATTGATAGTTATTAAAATGTGGGCTCATATATACTCCCTCTGTATTTTTTAGATGTTTCATACTCATTTGGCACGGTGTTTAAGAATTGATTGAGTTAGATAAAATAGTTGAGTAAGTTAAGTAAAAGAGTAAATGTGTGAATGAAAATTTTTGGCAAAAAGTAATTTTGGGTAAATAGATTGAATGAAGTAATGAAGGTTGAATTTAGAAATGAGTAATTCATTAATGTTAGAGTAAATAAAAAAAATTAAAAAAAAAAAAAAAAAAAAGCCTATTTTTAGACTGGTTTGGAACAACTAATTGAAAACATCCCAAAATGGAAAGTGGAACAACTAAAAAAACGAAGGGAGTATAACTCATTCTAAGCCTTTGAATTAAGTAGAATGAATATTATTTTGAGTCTTGGTTGTAGTATCAATGCATAATACTTAAATCATGGAATAGTGCACAAAATCAACTACTTCCTCCATTTTTGAAAGCTTGCCACAAAGGAATTTCTTATCAATTAATCAAAGCATTATTCCCATAAGTGGGGTCGGCTAACATGAACCAAAAATGACTATTACAAGAAGACATCCACATAAATTTTCCTCCTCCACTCCCTACGATCGAGAGCCTCGGTAGCTGAGTAGAGAAGGCCCCCACGAAATTATCATTTTGGTTCATGTCATAAGATGTGACAGTTTTATGTTGGGTGCCAAGCCTACCACAACCCTTCTCCTTTATCCTCCTTTATCCGGGCTTGGGACCGCGGGGAGTCCACAAAGGACTTTTATCTCTCACAAATAATACCCCTTGTTGCAAGCTTTTAAAAATGAGAAGTACTATATATCAACTATCAAGTAGCTACTCCCTCTTTAACACAATTCTCGCAACGATTTTGGCATGTAAAATTATATTTTTAATTAATATTTGTCTAATTTGTAGAGTTTAAACTAATATTTGTTTAATTTTATATAATTAATTTCAATATTTACCCTTCACCATACAACTCCACCACAACACCACCCCAAGACCATTGCTGCCGCCACCATGTGTCATATACTATCGCCACAAAGTGTCCAAGTCAATTTCCAAACTATCCGAACTGAAGCCATCAACCCTAACACTGAAACCCACAATTATCGACCAACCAACTGCAATTTAACCCAACAAAAACACGCCTTACCAAATGCCCAACCTACCTTATATCACCCTATTAAGTCTAACCCACCCTCACAATCTTTGATGCTAGAACCCAACTAACCCACTGAAATAACTACACCAACCTTAGAACCCCATGCCCATCCTCGAAAAAAAATCAAAAAAAAGAACGAGAAGAGAGAGAGAGTCACTCAAAAAATGGGAGTTAGTGGTGACGTTAACTGAGGAGAGAGAAATGTGGTGTTAGTGATGGTGTTAAGTGAGTAGATAGAAAAGGGGAAGGAAAGAGAAAGAGAATGTGGAAGAGAATGAGGAAAAGTATTTTATGGTAGAGATGGGTTTTTTCTTTAACATTTAAAAAAATCATAGGCAAGTTATCTCGTTCAGTAGGTTACAAGTTATGAGTACTTTTCCTTGCAAATAACCGCAATAGTTGAACCCTTTGTGGTATAATCCATAGTACAGCCTTTTAGAATAGAAAAAGACATAGTTTGGCCCTTTAAAGGTAATTTTTCCTAATACTTCTATCTCCAAGAATCACCTTCTTCAAATAATATCTAAATTGAAAAATAAATGACTTTAAAATTGATACAATGCAAGAAAATATATTCCAAAGCTACCACCTCTAAAAAAAAAAACTAGAAACCTATTATCCAGCCCTTCAAACCTTAGATTTTTCATAAACATAACCWTCAAAATATGTGAATTGGATAGAGCTTCCAAATCCAAGATACAATACACATATCCATTACTGTCCAATCACATAATTTGCAATCAGAAACCTAAGTTCAAAGCCACCGGTTAAACAAAAAACTTTCTTCATCCCGTAAAGAATTAGTAAATCAGTCTTTTACTTCAACTAATAGCAAACCCTTCTATTCTACAACAATCACGTTTTTTCAATCAGTCATTCAAACTGTTCAGCCATGTTGATCCACCTCGTCCTTTTGACCTCAATTATCTAATAATTGGATCAAACATTAGAAAACTTTTTTCTTATCCTCACTAACTAGATATGTAGATACGCACTCCCCACACATTACTAGTGGTCTTATTATTTATTCTACCAACTTCAATCAAGTTTCCACTAAATAACACATAGATTAAAGAGAAACTTTACAAGAGTTAATCACGCACGMTTTGGATTGACATACCCTTAAAGTGAAATTCTCTATTTACAAGGTCTTTCCTCTAGCTTGTTTTAGTCACTTGGTTAGCTTTTTTGCTCATACCTCATCCACAATTCTTTAATAAGCAAATTATGAGCCAAAGAATCACTTGGTGTCCTCCAATGGTCATTTTTATCGATCATTAACTCATTTAAAATTCTCTAAATGAATGGAAAAATAAGATATGCTCTTGTATGCTCCTGACTCTAGGTGCAACAATAGAAGTGCTGCCCAAAAACAACTAAAATCCAAAAGATGTTCATCTAACTGACATACGGCTCAACCACTCTTGGGCATACCCTGTTTACTGCAGCACAAGTTCAGTGGTGTATGTTAACTCAGCAGGCATAGAATTTAACCCCTAGTCTAAATTGTGAAGACAATTGTAATTCATCAACTAACTCACTGCCTAATATAATTTGATTGCGAAATAGGTAGACAATTCTCGTATCACTGCTCGGATAGTTTTAAGTTCCTGCTCTCAAAATTTAGCTGGTGTGTTTGCTTATCAATCCCATTTAAACATATGAACTCAAACAGATACATACAAAAAATACCATGTGATCTAAAATATAATACTGAAAACATAAGTTACCTCCTGAAGCAATGCACCATCAGAAGTGTTGAAAATCCTGACAAGCGTACCCTTGGAGCTGGCGGTGGCCAATAGCCCGCCGTCATGGGTCAAACCAAAGCAAGCCAGAGTGGAATCATGAGCTATGATAAATTTAGTCCTCTTACTAGCATAATGCTCAACCCTCACTTGACCCTTCATCAAACCAGGGCAAACCAATATGAACTTCCCAGCCGATTGGGAAATCTCACACAATCCCTTAGGATTAGGGCTGGTCTCAATCTGATCCAAAGGCTTCAAATCAGTAATATTATAAACAGACACCTTCTGCTCCAACACCGCCACAATTCGGTCACGACGAAGGCGAATGCCACGAACCTCTGTCCGAAACGTCAATTCCCCAATAAACCTACTTTGATGATCATCCCACATCATCMCCTTATTAAGTGGGAATTGTGGGTTGGCTCCACTGCCTACTAAAGCCATGTAATTGCTTCGATACAACATTGCCACCTTGCAGAAACCACCGCATCGATCGAAATCCCGTCGAATTGTCTCGCAAAATGGGTCGCAATTGAAGATTCGAAACCCTCGATTAGTGCCGGAAGCAAAGCACCCGAAGTCTTGATTGAATGAAACATGGAGAAGAGCTGGGGAATTAGGGTTAGGGTTCTTGACGGGAGAAGTGCGAATTGGGGAAGAATGAGAAAGAGCATTGGAATCGTGTTCTTGGGAATTGGGATCGGAGTAGGGGTATTCCGGACTAGAAGTGGATGGTGATGAAGGTGTTGGATCAACAATGAGAAATGAAGAATTGGGGTTTGGGTTTAGAATGGTTGGCCTAGCTGACACAGTCGCCATTGATGATGATGATGATGATGATGATATTGAAGCTTATTTTGCGAAGAAATTGCAGATTGTTTTTGGATAGAGTAGTTTATTAGCCGTAATGGCGCAATTTGGTAGTCCGTAGTCGTAGATGGGGTAACTGCTTGTAGGCTTGTAGCAGCTAGCAAGGGACGACTGACGAGGGGTCAAAGGGTCATAGTCATGGACTCACGAGTCATGACTTCATGAGTGAAGAGTTGAAGACCTAATCAAACAATCAACAGCATACTGTTTTGTCTTCACGTTCAAGCTTAATTACGAGCCGAGTCAAGCTCAAGTATCACTAAGYTYGACTCAAATTTGATGAGGAAAATTCAGCTTGAACTCGACTCGAAACWCGACGTGAGAAAGTTGCAAAATTTTCAAAGTTTATTTTCCGTTGTTCAAACACCCCAACTTTATGTTGGAAGTTATGGGAAGAGTGGTGGACTTGTGAAATATTTCTTTTTTTCCTTGATACATGAAATACATCACCACTTGGATATTTATAGGCTCAATCATACAACATCTAGATTTTTCTATTACATACAAATATCTCAATCCGTCTTGCATGGACCCGATCCACAGTAAACTTATTGTGGACCGAAACAACGCACGTGATTACTAACGGCCCAAAAGCCCAAAATACATAATAACATAATAACGTAAATTACATAATAACTAACGCTCAACTAAATCATTCATCTCTCAACTACATCATCTCAGAGCTTCTCTCTCTACAATTACTCTACATCTACAATCAAAAATAATGAATGATATCAATCATTAATTTCACAAATAGATCTGAATTCATGAAAATAAGAATGCAAATACATTTAGCGAAATAATGAGGAGAAGAAGATCGAAATTTAAAGTTTGAAAATCGAAAAAGAAGATCGAGAATATCAAAAGTTTCGAGAATCGAAGAGAAATACATCAATCGAAACTCATTGAATAGACTTGAATGCTTCTGCTGTTGAACAAGGTAGATAACTCATTTTTCATATTTTATTCTTCAATTTATAAGTTACGTGAATTTGATTTTTGAATTAAATGTTGTAATATATGATTATTCTAATCATAAAATAAACAGAAATGAAATAGTAGAAGATCAGCAGCAATTCAATCTCAAAAGCAGTTGCAGAATTGCAAAATATCAGGAAATACAGCAACTCTTCAACAGAATCAAGGTAATTGAATGCAGTATTGTCAATCTCTGTTTTTTAACAAATAATGCAATTGTGTTTATTTATAAATCGTACAACAAATGAACAATTTTATACTAATGTCATACTAAATTCATATTATATTTCTATTATGATGTTAGTATTTTAACAATATAAAAAAATACAAATTAATTTTATAACGATATAATATAGATTTTAGTCATATTATGTAATTCTAAAATAAGATATAATGTATTTTGTTATTCTTACGAGTATGTCAAGAACATTTGTTATTATGTTATTTAAACAAATTATTATAACTCTGTATAGTGATATTAAATGCCTCTCCTATGTTATTATAAGATCTTATTAAGTCATACTGTATTTATACTGTACTTTTTGTCATATTATATGATTCTAATATCAATTAATGTACTACCTCTGTTACGGAGGGATTAGTTAAGTTACATGTATTTATAATGTATTTTTGTTTCATATGTGTGATTCTAATATGAATATAATGTAGTTAAGAAATTTATGATCAATCCAAAAGAACAGTTCCTATTATGCTATATATTATAATAACATTTATGTATTATATTTAATATTATTTCATTCTAATACCTAACTATGTACTTTACTAATTTATGAATAATCTAAAGAAGGTTTGCTTTTTTATAAATATAAATATTGTTATACGCTTTACCATAATATTACATTTAAAATGAATATAGGTTCAAATGAAGAATTGGAGCATCATTGTTAGGATACACAAGATCGACAATGAATGGAATTTATTGATCTATATAAACAACATGCTTCAATAGTAGGTTTTGGTGTTAGAAAGGGCAAGCACAGACCAAACCAACAACTTTAAGCATAAAAGAAAGTATATCTTTGCACAGAACAGGGGAGAGGAACACTGGAAAAAAGAAGACAAGGAAGAAGAACAAACAAATGATACAATAACAAGCATATTAACAAAGAAGCTCCAACAAGAACAAAAGAAAAAGAAGGCCAAGAAGGTCAGGATTACTAGAAACAAATTGTCTGCATACATCAGAGCAAAAATAACAAAGATGATTTTGGAAGTATACAGGCATGTTTCACCACAACCACCCTCTTACAAGAGAAACGCAAAGTCATAATACAGATCCGAAAGACAAATCTCATCTCCAAAGCAGAATACAATTCAGGCAATGCAGGAATGTGGTTTTAAGACCAATAGATTCTTTATACTACATGGTTCTTCAAGCTGGTGGTGAGGAAGTTGTTGGACACTCACTAAAAGACCACTTTAACTGCTATTATATGCTTAAAATGAAGCCTATTGAAGGAAAAGACTCGCAGAATGTTGTTGTAAATTATATGATCAAATGCAAGAGGAGGAGAACTTTTTTTTTTAGAGTGAGATTGAATGAAGAAGGAAAGGTGTCGTGCTTATTTTGGAGGGATTCTTATGACGCTGATGATTATCAATCTTTGGTGATGTTTTGGTGTTTGATACTACATACAGAACTAACAATACCATCTCATTTGTGCTCCATTTGTTGGAATCAACAATCATTGGTAGAATTGCATGTTTGCATGCGCGTTTTTAGGAGACAAAACAAGGGAATCATTCGAATGGGTCTTTGAGACATTCAAGAAGTCAATGAGAGGAAAAAATCCAATTACTATCTTTARTGATCAAGATGCTGCAATTGCTGCTGGAATTAGAAAGATAATCTTAAAGTACATAATATCCAGTAAAGTTATATAATATTGAATTATAAATATATAATATTCTACATAACTACACAATAACATATAATATTATTCTATGTCACAGGTTTTTCCTACTACAAGACACAGATTGTGTTTATGGCATTTAGCTCAGAMTGCAAATGCAAGAATAGGAATGCTCAAATCAGATAAAGATTTCAAGAATATTTTTTACAAATGTTTGAGTGGGTGCATAACAGAGGAAGAATTTGAAGAAAATTGDAGTTTTATGTTACACAAATATAAGTTAGAAGATGATGATTGGTTCAGGAGATTATATAACATAAGAGAAAAGTGGTGCACTGCCTTTAACAAGGATTTCTTCTCTGTTGGAATCCTTTCGTCACAAAGGAGCGAGAGTACACTACTAGAAATTTGCGTACGAGCGACCGAATTTAGCGACCAATTTCAAATCGGTCGTTAATAGCGACCGTTACCGACCGAAAACGGTCGGAAACTTTTAGCGACCGATTCATCGGTCGCTAATAGCGACCGATGTTGAATTCGGTCGCTATTAGCGAACGATAAATCGGTCGCTAAACCCTATATTTTGGCGGTTTTGGGGCACTTGAAACTCATTTGTTTATTACAGGGTTAGCGACCGAATTATCGGTCGCTAATAGCGACCGATCTCAAAATCGGTTGCTATTAGTGACTGATAATTCGGTCGCTAAGTTTTTTTTAAAAAAAAAAACCTGGGACATTTAATTGTTTGGGACCATTCTCATTTCATTTCTCACGCAAAAACATTCGACCATTCTCATTTCTCACGCACGAACAACCCTCACGAAACCCCAAAACCCCTAACCCCAATTCAACCCTCCGGCGACCCCTCTCTCTCCTCTCACCGGTGAAAATCCTTTCTCCTCTCTCCGGCGAGCAGCGGCGGCGCCGCCATTCCTTCTTTTTCTTTCTTCCTCTCTCTCGTTCTTCCTCCTTCTCCCTTTCTTCCTCCTTCTCCCTTTCTTCCTCTTTCTCCCTCCGTCGGATTCCCCTTTCTCCCTTCGCCGGATTCCCCTTACTCCATCCGCCGGGTAAGTTAATTTTGGTTTTTAATTTTAATTTCATTTTTACTGTTTTTTAGGTTTGAAATTAAATTGGTTTATTGGGGGTTTTGGAAATTGCAGCTCTTGATTGTTGCAATTTTGATTTTGTTTGTTGCTGCTACTCTTGGCTGCTTGCTGCTACTGTGTGCCGTTTGGTTTTGGGCTTTTTAAGGTATTCTTCTTCCCCCATTTTTTAATTTTGTTCCAAATATTTGTTTGTTTGGATTATTTTATTTGTTTGTTAATTTGTTTGGATTATTTTATATGTTTGTTTTTGGATTATTTGTTTGTTTGGATTATTATGCATGTGCAATTAGGATATAAATGTTTTTTTTGACTCATTTTATTTTTTATTTTTGGGTTTTTCTATAAAATACACCCGAGTTTTTGCGTTTTCCACAAAATAAACCCAATGTTTTTTTTGTCTACAAAATGCCCYCGAGTTTTCATACCCTTCCACAACATAACCTAAATGGTTAATTTTAACCCAACATGGTTAATTATAATATTTAAAAATAAAAATAAAATAAAAATAAAATATATAAACACCACACCACCATCTTCTCCACCCCCACTCCACCATCTTCAACCCATCAGTCATCAGTACACCGCCTGACCACCCATTTTCGCACCATTACAGCACTCGATCTTCGCACCACCATGGTACCAGGCCATCACCATTCAAACCCACCCCTTCGAACACTACCTTTGCACCATCGTGGCAGTATCACCATTCGCACCCAACTCTTCGAAGCAGTCCACCACCCGCACCATCGAACCCCCGTAAATCGAAACCCGCCACCCACCGCGAACCAAAACCCCCACCCAATCGAACCCCCCTCCCCCTGAAATTAAAACCCCCAAATTGAAACCCTAATTTGAAAATTCAAAACTTTCAAGAACACTAATTTCTAGGTTTGGGGGAAATCAAAATTAGGGGAATTGGTGCGAGTTGGGTCGGATTGGTTGTGCGAGTGTGACTAACGAGGTGGTTTGATGGGTCGGTGGTTTGGCATTGGGTGTTGGTTCGAAGGGGAGAGAGTTCGAAGGTTGGTGGGTGGTTCGAAAGGTGGTTCGCGGCTCAGGTGGGGTCGAGTGGTTCGCGGCTCAGGTGTGTCGAGTCAGCGGATGGTGGTTTGGGTGTGAGTGGTGGGGTGTTTGTCTCAGGCAGTGGTGGTGTGGTGGTTTTGGGGGGGGGGGGTACGTTTGGTTGTAGCAGGTGGAAAGGAGGGTTTTGGGGTTTTTTTTGTTTTTTTTATTTTAAATTAAACTAACCATGGTTAAGCTAAAGTATCCATTTAGGTTATGTTGTGGAGGTATGAAAAACTCAGGGCATTTTGTAGACAAAAAATAACATTGGGTATTTTGTGAAAACGCGAAAAACTCGGGTGTATTTTATAGAAAAACCCTTATTTTTTTGTGTTATTACATGAAATAATTGGCACAACCAAAAAAAATCAGAACGTATAGAAAGAGAACAGTGTTTGACACAACCAAAAAGGCAAGTGGAAACTAGAAATTATACTATAGGGTGGAGGAGTAAGTAATTAAACTGCTTGACATGAATGAGCTTTAAAAGCTTGTAATAGGCTTGATATGTAGAAGTTAGGCTTGAAAACCCCCAAAAACGCCAACATGACCCTTTTACGCCGCCGAATCGACTTGTCGTGTCTTAACGTATCCAATCAACACCTAGAAAATCTGAGTGGATAAAATTTGACATAAATGAGCTTTAAAAGCTCTGTAATAGGTTGATTTGTAGAGTTAGGCTTGAAAAGCCCCAAAAAACGCCAAAATGACCCTTTCAAGCCTCAAAACTGGATTTGACGTGTCTTAACGTGTTCCAATCAAGACCTAGAAAGCTTAAGTGGATAAAATTTAAACATTGATCGAGCTTTAAAAGCTTGTAATAGTTGGATACGTAGAAGTTAGGCTTGAAAACCCCAAAAAACGCCAAAATGACCCTTTCACGCCCCGAATTCAACTTGTCGTGTCTTAACGTATCCAATCAACACCTAGAAACTTGAGTGGATAAATTACATGAATGAGCTTTAAAAGCGTTGTAAAGGTTGAATATGTAGAAGTTAGGCTTGAAAGCCCAAAAAACGCCAAATGACCCTTCACGCACCCGAATTGGAATTAACGTGTCTTAATGTGTCATTTGTTATTCTGAAATGTTTTCAACTAACTCAATTTGTGCAGGAGAAAATATACTCATAACATTCTGAGTCACAAGCTAGTGGCACACCACCGGATCCAACGAAGTTTTTTTGAGACGGTCGGTGGGTTTCAGAAGGGTGAAGTTCATGGGTTCGGCAGAAATGGAGCTTCTCTCTATTACGAGAAAAGCTCGCGTCGACATGGAGGATCAGACTTTTCTCCATCGGTTTCCGCGCACTTTACACAATTGAACTAAGGAATTGGTGCGAGCTAAGTGCAGAGTTAGCGGAGAGAGACCCGCCAGCGAGACGAGGAGCAACGTCGTCTAGCCGAGTAGCTGAGCCAGCGGACGAGGAGCAACGCCGTCAAGCGGAGAAGATTAAAGCATCAGGATGCGTATTATGGAGCAGGGATGAGGGCACAGATGGATGCTTTCATGAGGCAGTTCGGCATCCGTCTCCCTTTTCTGGATGCTTCTCCGACGCGATCGCACAGACTGTGGTTCTGGTGCTTTCGGGATGCCTTCTAGCGTAGTTGCAGTTAGTTAGATTTGGATTTATTTTCTCGTAATTTTTTAATGGAAAATCTTTGACTCAATTTTAGGATATAGATGTTTTTGACCGATTTCAGTCGCTATTGCGGTCGCGCCTGTTGTGTACTAATCATGCAGTGGGATTCAAGGCTAACAAAACAATAAGTCTGTCTGATTTCTATGCAATTTTCCAAGCTACAATCAATAGATGGAGAAAGACAGAAGAAGAGATGATTTCAATTGCACGAGAGGGGATACCAAAGTTGATCTTTCATGAGTTCACTACGTTAATCATTGGCAGCGTAACTAGGTATATATACACATACTCTTTTCAGGATTTTGGGAAGAGTTTAAATATGCTGATGGCATAATATTGATTGCAATAGTAGAGATGGACAATCCAAAATTGACAATACAGAGTCGTTCGATCAAATGGTATCTCTGTTCTTCTCAATAGTTGAATTCAATTTTCCATAAAGAATTTTAATCTGCGGATGGCAAGAACTTGAACATCAGGTTGGTTATGCTTCCATTCATTTAGAGTCTTAACTTGCATTCATTTCCTGAAATCCAGAAACGGTATATATCATCAAAGATGGTCTAGATTGAAAACAGTGGACATTTGGGAGAAATATTGATATAAAGATGGGTTCTGGAATACTTATGATTTCACACTGGAGAATTTACATAGTGGTAAGAAGGATCAATAAAATGATTATATATTGTATATTTAGTAGATATTATGTATTTTAAATCTGGATATTATGTATTATCTTTAATAACAGGTACTACATACCTAATTTTTGAAGAGCATACTTATGAAAAAGCCAAAGAAAAATAATAGAAAGATTCTTCAAGCGTCTTGCAAACAGCGTTGAAGAAGCTATAAAGAAGCATAAAGAAGAAGAGACTGCTGAAGAAACAAGCAACAGAATTAGCACAACAAATCATTGATGAACAATGTTGGAGAGAAGTTCACACACAAACGATAGAGGTAGCTGTTTTAGACCCAGCAGAGTCTGTCACAAAAGGAAAAGATAATAAGAGATCAAAGGATTTATTGATCATACAAGAAAACCATCAAATATACAAGGTAAGTAAAGGCACCAAGGAGTTTGGGTCCAAAACACCAATAGTTTAAAAAGGAACACCTGTTTTAGTGTCCCATTTATTTTGTATATTTTAAATAAACACATTAATTAAGCTTTACTGTTTCTAAGTCATAGACAGTACCATATTTTCTTATTGCATAACACCATTTTCTTATATTCTATGCTTAATTTGTTGTTTTTCATCTTCTCTTTTCCCTAGTTTCAACCTTTTTAGAGCTTTATGCTTTATATTTTGCTATTGCTCTTCTCGGTTTGTTTGCTTTGTTTTGTTAGTGTTTAGGTGCTTTTGCTAGGATATGGAGATGCATGCTAGGACTAATCGGAATGTTGATCAAAAAACGTGTGATTTCAAGACGCTTATATGTGCCGAAAAGCTCAAAGAAGTTGCTCAGAAGCTCCCCGCGCAACCTCAAGTTGTGGAAATTCACCTAGTTGCGCAAACCTGGTTCGGCCACTTGATTTTGATGAGTTTGGAGTACATGGTCAGACCCACTCCGCAAAACCTAGTTGCGGTCCACTAGATACACTTGCCACCACTCCTGGTTTGCGGCCCCTTCTTTGATGTAGAAAACTATTCATATATCCTAGTATTTTAAAATAGGTATGGGACATAGAGTTTTCAAGCATTCTTTTAACATACTTTTCAATAACTAGTGGTGGTTGATAGGAAGCTTCTCTCTCCTTGTTTTTTGAGCACACAACTCTCAATTTGGGTACCTTTACATTGTTTGTACAATTTCATTCAATTCAGTATTTGTTTTCTCAGCTCTATTCTTTTCTTTCTTATATATTGTTAATCATGTTATCTTCATCTTAGTTTTTGTTATATCAATAGCTATGTGTGAGTAGTTTCCCCAAATTCTAGGGTTGGATGATACCCCCTAATATGGATTAACTTATAATTGAATTTCCTCCCTAATTCCCAGACCTGATTATTTACAATTCTTTCCAATCTTAGAGTTGGTTTCTAATTATCATTCTTGATTAGAAATATTTTGAATGAAATGCATTAGGTTGCAACGAAAGTTGATTCTATAATTGATTTTAGAACTCTAAATTGGTATAAAGGAAACCATCACGAAAGTAGATGTTGACAATTTTTAGGATTTCTAGGATGCTATGCTTATAAAGTCCTTAAATGCCTGTGAATCCATGAAAATAGGTAGGCAAAGCTTTGTTAGAGAAGTTTTTGAGTGTGATCGAAAGGAAATCACTAGTATTTTTGTACGGCGCTTCCATCCTATGAATTTTTTGAGTTAATTGATCAAGGGAAAAGGGAATGATTTGTTTATTAGTCTTCATATTAGTAAATGGGAATTCTTAAACACTAGAATCTGGCTTTTAATTATTGGAATTTTCCTATTAGTTTCAATTGTTTTTGTCTTAGAATTAGTTGCAACCTTCACTTTTTCTTTGGTTACTTGCTTGGCTTTAATTTGAAATCATTGCAACCACTTTGAACGAGTGTAGTCTCTTGGGACTTCGAACCCTTACTTGCTCCTACTTACTAAGTAGGAGGAATAGTTTAGAGTCTTATTTTTGTTAGGTCGCGACAGCGCCTTTCAAATCTTTGCGCCGTTGCCGGGGACTACTGTGTTTATATATTAGTTAGTTTTGTTAAATTTTGCTAAGCCTTGTTTAGTTTGTTGTTTCGGCTATATTCCTTGTACTTGATCTTTTGTTTCTAGTTTTGTTTTCTCTGTCATTGCGATGCAAACCTGAAGAAACAGTAGTCAACATGAATTTGATTCCTATAGACCTTGAAATCGAGGTACTGCTATCGCCTGGAAGGCCAGAGAGTAGAAGAGAAGGAGAGAAATCAGTTACTACAAGAACAACAATGAGCGAGGAACGTACTATCACTTGGAGATATGGTTACAGACACTACATGACGGTGCACTGCTTAGCATTGTATAACTTCGACCAAACTGTCAATGCTGTCAATTTTCGAAGCTTCAAGCCTCAATTCATGCCAATTCATCTCAATGATTCATTTTGCAGGGCTAGCCATATGATGCCCTGTAGTCATATTGAAGCTTCTTGGAGAATTTAGTGATACTGTGAAAATCAATAATTGTGAGTGAAATGCCATTCGGACTAACGCCTCTTTCCTTTCTCCTTCGAGATAGAAGCACAGGGACGTGTTAAGAGATGAAGGTGTTGGAACTTTTTTGATACTCTGGACAAAACTTGCTAAGGCATTCTTAGTGAAGTTTTTTGGGGCCAAGAAGAAGATGCAAATTGAGGAATTGTAGCTGAGCAACCTTTCAACAATCTTGATGAACGAGTCTTATATGAAGCATGGAGAAGGTTTCTACGCTTGCAAGCAATTTGCTCCCCATACGGATTCCTGAATGGATGTTGATACAATCTCTTATATGGGTTGACACTCATGAATATTTCGTTATATACTACATTGATGATTGCTTCAAGGTTGTCTCCATGACTAAGAAATCCTAACGGAAGCAAAGGAGTTGCTTGAAAAAGATGGCAGGCCTAATGACAACCTACCATCCACACGTGGCCGACAATTAGTTCTACAAAAATGGAGGTAAAAATGATGTTGATGCATTAACCTCATTGGAATACTGTTGCAGGGCACTCTCTCACCAAGTTCGATCTAATTCAAGTGGACCTCTAATTCGCGGTCACATGTCAAATGTGTGAGAGTAACAGTCATGTTGCTAATCAATGTCAAGCAAAACAATGCATGGATGTCTATTGAGCAAGCTAATGCTCGTCTATAATCCATCAAGGCGGCTCGTATTGATCCTTATCTTCACTACACATATAATGAGGGGGTGGGAAGCACTTAATCCTGCGTTTCTCATACTAAGAACACTCTAAGCACAACTCATCCACCTCACCTCGCCCCAATATTTTTCAAATCAACCGCCCGGTTTTCCAAGCTGAGACAACCCAATACAATCAGCCATCCCAAAATGTCAAATCCCACAACCTCCCCAATCCAACAATAAGCAGCAACATGGAGTGTTATGATGGAAACTTTCTAATGGTCAACAAGCAAAAGTGCTCCAAGATCGTGAAGGCCTCAACAAAAAATCTCTGGGAGAGTCAGTAAGCAACTCGTCTCAAATTCGTGTGGTGTCAATCTTTCAAGGTCCAAAGAGCCAATTTCCAGGCGATTACTGAGCAACACCAAGGGCCAAATCATAATGAGCAAGTGCACTTGAGGAGGTGGAAAAGAGTTAACAAGATCCCTCCCATCAAAGAGCCACCAACAGCAAGTTGAAGAAAGCAGTTTGAAATTGAAAAAGGTGGTAAGCGGATGAAGTTGAAGAAGAGACAAAGGCAATCTACTCCTACTCCTCATTGGCCATATAAGCCCAACCAGTTCCTTTCTCCGGACAAAATTGGACAGCAAGCTAGAGAGAATATCGCGCAATTCCTTGATATTTTGGAAGAAGTTGCAATAAAAACATTACCATTCTTGGATGCCATCTCTGAAATGCCTTCTTATGCCAGGTTCTTGAAGATATGCTCTCAAACAAGAGGAAGATAGAGGAAATATGCAACTGTTTCACTCACTGCATAATGTAGTCCCATCTTGCAAAAGAAAGCTTCCAGAAGAGTTGGAGATCTGCGCAAGTATTCCTATGCCTGTCAAAAGCTGTGGTGCACCTCTGAAATTCAAAAAAGCTCATTTGTTGATCTTCGTGGGGCAGATTCTTAGTCTAATGCCCTTGTCCATTTGCAAGAAACTTCAATAGGGTGAGTTTAAAACCCACGCGCATCTCTTTACTAGACTTGCCTCTGCAGATAGGACTGTGAAGTTTCCACTTGGTATTCTTGCAGCATTGTCTCCCCTTCGTGTTGGGAAGTTCTTTATTCCCCATGGACTTTGTATCTAGGAGATGGAAGGAAGTGCGCAAGTCCCTATCATTCTTGGGAAGACCTTTCTTGGCCACTGCTTGAGGCCCAATCATTGCTCATGTTAAAGAATGGCAAAGACTCTACTTTGAGCTAGGATCACGGGTAATTAGAAGTTGATGGAGTTCTATTTCAATCTCACAATACTCCATGGAGGCTCCTTCTATGTGTGAGAACTGTTTATAAGGTGAGCTCTAGCATGAGTTGATAGAGCGAGAACTCAAAATATACATCTTGATGATTCATTGCAAACTGTTCTCATGGGAAGTGACGATTTGAAGAGGATGAAGAAACTAAAGCATACAACGAAGCTGTAGAGGAATCTCGTCCCTACCTAAAGATAGGCCGTGATAGAGTTGTTGACACATGGAGAATCTATGGAGAGTACATACGCCCCTGAGGGCTTAGGAGTTGATAACCCCTTTCCCCCTTCTTGAATATGCATATTTAGTCCAAATAAAACCATATCCTGTTATTGTTAATGCTGAGCTTGATGAGCATGCAAATTGAGAAATTGCTCACTGTTTTGAGAGATTATAAAAGTTAATAGGCTACAACATTGATGATATCAAGAGGAATCAACCCTTCGTTTTGTATGCATTAAACTTCATTCTTGAGGATAGATGCATGCTGATCTCTCTTTAGAACCCAAAACGACTTAATCCAACATGATGGAAGTAGTTAAAAGATAGGTTCTAAAATTGCTTGATGCTGGTAATAATCATAACCCTATCTCAGATAGTAAGTGGGTTAGCCAGTACAAGTGTGTTCCTAAGACAGGGTGGACCCTGGCATGAACCGTTCGCAAGAAGGACAAGGGTGAAGAAATTTCACCTAGAACTGTACGGGGTGGCCGCCATGGTATAGATTATAGAAAAAATTGAATTAAGGCACCCGTAAGACATTTCCCTCTCCCATTTAGTTGATCAAAATGCTAGAAAGGTTGGCATAAACATTCCTTTTTCTGTATGGATGGATATTCAGGCTTCTTCCAAATTCCTAAGCCTCCATGATCAGGGAAAGACCACTTTCACCTGTCCTCTTTATGGCACCTTTGCTCTATCCGAAGGATGCATTTGGACTGTGCAATGCTCCTGCCACCTTTCAAGGTGTATGATGGCAATCTGTCTAGGCTTGATTTGACAGAATATTATGGGAAGTTTTTATGGATGATTTTCTCAGTTTATGGAACATCTTTTGATAATGCTTGCAAACTTTGAAAAAGGTGCCTTCATAGATGTCAAGAAGTCAATCTTATTCTTAACTGGAAAACGTGCCATTTTATGGTTCAACAGGTGTAGTTTTGGGTTCATGTTGTCTCTCACAGGCGGCATCGAAGTCGACTAGCTAAGGTAGATGTCTGACGCGCTCCACCCTCCCACTTCTGGAAGGCGGTTGTGAGGAGTTTCCTGTCAGCGGAGGTTTTATCGCCGCTTTATCAAGGATTTTTTTCCTAAGAGTTGCTCGACCTTCTAAAACTGAGCTTTTAGGCCAAAGATGTTCCCTTGTTTTCACTAATGCTGTCTTAAGCTCTTTTAACAGGTTGAAACAGGCTCTTAGATCTGCTCCCATCATACAACCACCTGATTGGACACTCTCCATTTGGATTATGTGTGATGCAATGTATTATGCTATAGGTGCGGTGTTGGGTCAAAGAAAGGATGGCAAACTCCATGCACATCCAACTCATATAGTCTTTCGGTCCTAGTGACCTGAGCCATCCCTTCGCGCCCACCGTCAGCATTGTTCCCCCCGTATGTACTATGGATGAATATCAGTGAATCTTAGTAGATGAATAGGGCATGAAAGATATGTGACTACATGCTGAGACTTCATCAATTGGAAAGAGGGAAAACAGTCAGTGATTACTAACATGTACTGTGGATTAGTATGATTCTGAATCTCAATTTACAAACTTGAATCTTTAAAAAGTGATGTTTTGTTTTAAAAGAAGAAAATGAGTGTTAATTGAGAATCTTGAATCAAGAGAGAAATAACTACATGAGAGCTATAGACATGGAGTAGAATACTGACTGCACATGCAGACCTTAAGACTTGACATCTAATCGAGTAACCAAAACAGGGAAAGTTGGTCTTGGTATAATAATGAGGAAACCAGGCTACTGGTTTCTCCAGAGAAACCACAGGATTAAGGAATTCCAAAGAGGTAGTATGTTTAGTGTCTAAGACATGATGATGTTATCACTGTGGCTTATGAATGGACACAAAATTTATGAGTATCCTGCCTAGAAAAGTTAGGGAATTAGAAGACAATAACACATGTGAAATTGTCTGGATAAGAAAAGACCAAATAGATTGAAATGATGTGGAAAAGGGACTAGAAATATTGGTTCTCTAAGACATAATGTTTGATTTTTCTACAAGCAAAGTGAGAGAAATACCTATTGGTATTGGATCAGTTGGATACTCACACACATTGTTCGGTGATAAAGTAGGCCAATCTGTCTCCACTAAGTCTGCACTTTAATGGAGGAAGGTCACCTTTGGAGATAACAGACAGGGAACCATCACTGTTTAGGTAAGGTAGGTAAGACCCATTCATAATGCCACATTGATGATGTATATTATGTTGAAGGCTTGCAATCATTCATCTTTTGAGCATTCCCAACGTGTGTGACAAAGGTAATAGATGGTCTTCAAGCCAACCTATTCTACTAAGTCGACTCACAAACATGTGAACTTATATGTTGAGGTAACCAGGAACATGATACATACTCTCATTGGATAAAATTCCTCAAAATAAGTGTCTTACTCTGTTTGAGAGCGTTTCAGATAATT
>SNQN01003784.1:44184-54994 GCA_008642245.1 Bassia scoparia | reverse complement strand
TTGGCAAAACCAATAGATGCAAATGGAACATGTATATGCAACGAGGAATAAATCGG
This sequence comes from Bassia scoparia, assembly GCA_008642245.1. Lineage (NCBI taxonomy): Eukaryota > Viridiplantae > Streptophyta > Magnoliopsida > Caryophyllales > Amaranthaceae > Bassia > Bassia scoparia. The sequence goes on along the minus strand of SNQN01003784.1, from coordinate 54,938 downwards.
TGCATATGTGCTTTTATGCAACCAACTTTTTAGGTTCTAACAAGTCAAACAAAACAACCCACGAAAGCTCTATTATCGTTGCATTAGGTCGTGTAATGCAACGACTTCAAGAACAACTCCCCTAAGATTGCCTATACGGCACCACTTTAAAATAATGGAATAAATGAAAATAATGAAATTTTGGACTCGTCTGCATTAGGTAGTGAAATTTTGGGAATGAAGAAACATGAATACACTTGGGCGCTGTCACTTTTGCTCTTCCTCCCCAAATTTTTCACCTTAAAATTGAAACCCTAATCATATAAACCAAAAAAAAAAACCAAAAAAATCATTCCCCCTCTTCATCGAACAACACCAAAAAAACCCGCGTTCTTTTCCATCCAAGAACCCCTCTTTTCGAGCATCAAAACCCGTCTTTCAATCAAAGCGCATTTTTTTCCGATCCAACCCCTACTTTCAACAACAAAAATGGGAGAAAAAATTATACAGGAGATGGCTTTGTTCGCTTTCTGCCCATTGGTGTTCCAGTTGTGTCCGTTAATGATCTACTGTTCGTTCGGTGAATTGTTGTTGGACGCCATCGAGTTTTGGGGTCGCCATGCAGCACCAGAAGTTGAACCAATAGTACCTGAATTGATGCACGCTGATTTACGCTAGATAAAAAGTCGCTAATGAAGTGTACAAAGAAAGAGCGAAGTTCGTGACGTAGAAAAGCAACTGAAGGGGCTTCCTATAGTAGTGTAGCCACTACATGTCGCGAATGCTTGATTATTCGTCGGGGATAACACGTTAACAGGCCTTCACTCAAACATACAAGGTATCCAATTCTGTATTTTTTGGTTCTCACACTTTTTTTCTGGTGGTGTGTTTTCAGCACAAAAAAAAGTGTTGCATTATCAAAAAACGTTGCATTTGAGTGTTGCATTATCTAAAAACGTTGCATTTGAGTGTTTCATTAGAGTTTTAATGTAGTAGTGTTTCTCACACTTGTGGCCACCGGAAAGACCGAAAGCGACAWGGAACTTCTGGTKAAAAAAAATTCTACGAAGGGGATCTAAAATTTGGGAATTGTGACCTTGCGATTCCCAYTCGTAGTGAGTATCCCCTGTGTACCAAAATAATGAAGCTGCTACTCATTYGAGGCAATTAGTTTTGGGAGCTCATTAGCTTTGAAGGTATTCGGATATCTGCTCCAAGCCGACAGTAACCTCGCAGTTCCAATGTCAAGTGTGTGCACCAGGAAGAAATCATCTTTCCACTTATTGAATTTATTATGTTTAGCAACCACATTCATATACCCTTCCCTATTCGAAAGCTGGAACCACCCATGCTTGCACCTATTATTTTTTACTAGATGGTGCATGCGAAGGAAAGCCCAAGTTGACAAAGGCCAACCCTTCACCTTATAGGTGGTCATATATGCGAGGATGTGACACCATGAATTTGGTGTCAGTTGGGATATGTCGATGCCATAGGCCTTCATCAAAGTGATAATAAAGGTTTGCAACGGAAAGTAAAGSCCTAGGTCAATTACATCTTTATAGACTGCGAAGGTGTCCTCTGGAGTTTGAGTGATGTTGGACTCCTCCGCAGGAATTATCATCTTTTCCTTCACCTCTGGTTCGACGAAGCCAYTGTGCGAGGTGTAAACAACTTTGTGGGTTCKAAGTGCGAGGACCCAATTCTTTCGCACTCAAACAGAATCAGGACGTGGCTTGTCCTCATCCTCGTCAATGCTGGACACACTGTCTTCGTTTTTCTCTTGGGTCTCTTTAAAGACAGGAGCCGGCGACACGTCATCCACATCGTCGCCAAATTTGGCTTCGATTTCAACATCGGGGACCGCGTCGAAGTCCTCATCCCCGACATTCTCTGCACTTCACCCTGAGGTGTTGGGAAGTTTTCTTCCATCCACATCCTCATAAATTTGGTCTTTGGGGTCCTTTTTGGCGACGTGCTTTATGCGCGGCATATTTGACTCTTACACAAGGAGAATATCAAGGATGGAACGAAGGCTTATTGAAAAGGTAGAAAAAAGGCGAAGGGTCGAAAGCACTCGGTCGATAACGACCAGGCAAAGTTGTCCTAGGCTCTTCGAAGCCCCCAACTCTATGCTTAATGGACGAAGATTCCGTCGAACTCGCATTACTCATATTTATTACTTTGATAAAAAAGAATAAAGAATAAGGCGTGAASAAAGTAAAGTGAGATCAATACTTGAGTATGAGTAGAACTGCGAAGCGTATTAAGTTAACGGGTGAAAGTGCAAACACGAATTGTCTTCGAACCTGAATGAAATGCAAAGTTAGAGAGAGAAAAGGAAAAGATGCAGATAGCAATTTTAAATTTTAGGAAGAGAGAGTTTAAAGCGAAAATCTCTCTCTTCCTGTTTTGCCCCTATTTATAGGGAAGGAAAGTTTGAGCGGGCGCACTTTTCATAAGGTTTTCGAAATCCCCTGTTGCCACCAGCGGAAGAGAAAGTAGGAGTTGGTTCCTTGGTCTTCTGCGATGGCTCCTACTTCTACGAAGCGGGAGCTCAGCCATTCAAGGGTTAAAGAAAACTAATTTATCAAAGATATTTTCGTGGAATAACAGATGCGATCACTCATATACAGAAAACCATTGTTTCAAAACGATGAAAGAACGTAACAAAAAAACTGTTGCGACTCCACTGCCCGCCAAACAACAAAAAAAAACAAACCCCCGAATAGTACATCATAAAACACTCTATAAGCTAACAACAAGGTTATCAAAAGGAATTACCTGAGAAAGTTGCAAAATAAAATAGAAGGCCAAAGTATAAAACACACAAACCCAAGAAAATAAAAATGGACCACAAGTGTCCTCTACAAACAAACAAAAACACAGCAAAAAAACCAAAACAACAAAAAAAAACAAAAAAAAAAACAAAAAAAACCAAAACACACACCAAAAGCACGAAAAATCCCATAATAACTACAAAACCACCCTACTTATCAAGGTCAAATAATGCGCATGCTACGTAGGCGCCCAAAGCAACATTACGCTGCCCATAACAACCAAAATAGCAGGTACGAAAACGGAATTACTAAACAGACAGGTCAACAAGCACAACAAACATAACTAAACAGCCAATAAGGCCACAAAATATACAAACCCTCTATAAACCCAACAAACCAGCGATATGGGATGTCCACACATCCAAAACGCCTCCACATCTAAGGGTTATTCAAAACCACCTGGGCCAAAATTAAGTACGGGCCAAACACCAACCAAACAAACCCAAACGTAGACACCCCAAAAGACAGAGGCCCACACGGTACAACACGACCCGGAACGCGGCTAATGGTCCACCAACCGAGATACCCCTTTGCTACCCCGAACACCGACACGGCCCAACCCGGCGCCCATAACCCAAGATAGCGGTATAGTATGAACATCCCAGCAAATCAAAATTTATCAAGAACGATGCTTGCAAATTCATGCTTCTGCAGGTTAGCATATCGAAAGAGCAAGATAAAACTATCTGAGACCAATATATCGTGGATAAAAAACACAAAAAAACGCACAGAAGAAAACAAAGCACAAACCAACAACCGAAAACCGAAAACCTGTAACTAATAAAACCCCAGAAAAAAAACGCCAGATAATGAGACCACAGGGAAATCGCCCACCGCACACTAAATCTATGTCCCAAAGCGGACCCAACGAGCAACTGCGGAGTGATCTGCCAAAGGCGTTCTCACAGACACCTCCTAAACAAACACCCAACCGTATAATTGCATAAAGCAAACACACGCGCAAGAGGACATCAATGCAGACGTACCAGTGAACACAAAGCGTAACTCAGAAATAAGGACAAGCCCCCCGGTAACAGAGAACAAAGTAAAACCGTGCAAACAGCGAAACATGCAACCACGCCAACCCCCCCTCACGCCCAGCACCGAAAACTGCAAAAACCCCAACCAAACCGGGTCGCAGCAGCCTCTACTCGGTCACGCGAGTCCCATATGTCAAGGAAAACGACAAACAACAAAGAATATTTGCGTTTTAACCCTAACCATGCAAATTACTAACCCCGCGAAACAAGAACCACCTTTAACAAAAATAGTTGCGATTCACCATCAGACCATACATTGTAATGTCTGCGAACAACCATGTCGCATCCTCAGTCCTCACTAGATAAACCCGTATTAAAGTCGCCTAGCCCCTGAAGAAACAAAAATAACACAATTGTGTACCAACAATACTCACCACTACTCTATTAGGCTAAGACGACCACATGTAATCAATTTAGTTCCAGTCTGTTTAAGACATAATAAATTATGGCTTAAATCCTATGCAAGGCCAATGCAAAAAACGACAGAGCCAGAAAAAATGTCAACAGAATTAAAAGCTATGGCAAACCCAAAAACCAACCCATGAAGTTGATTTATAACGCACGTCTCCCATGTTCCAAAGCCAAAATTTAAGCAATTAAAATGAATAAATAGTATCATGCCTAAATTTTCCTAGAAAACAAGATCAACATATACATAAAACAGCCATAGCAACAAGGGAGATGATTTAAGAACCTTGAGAAGACAACTATTGGCCTCCAAAACACCTACCATACCTAATCGTACAAATGCACAAAAACACAAGCGCCAGAACCAGCTAGAAAACATCGATAGCGTTTAAGAGACCACGATAATCGCCAACATGGAACACCTCTAGAAGAAACCTCATCAAGAACCTAAAACAAACCACGAATTAACAAAAACTTTGAAAATTCTATGCGAGTGTGCTTTAAACATGATATGAGTGTAAAAGCCAATAAAAGCAAACAATTATATGAACGAAGAGTGATAATTAACCGACGAAGAGAAAACACAGACACGTAAGAAAAAAAAGAGCAGTGCTATATGAAAGCTCGTGCTAGAAAATATTACCCTGAACATACTGAATTCAAATTTGCAACCAACCAAAAACAAAACAAAAACAACAACATCGCCACGCTGGAACTGTTGAGACGGGAACGGACACCAAAAGACAAAAAAAAACCCAAAAATGACAACAGGGACCGGTCAGAGGCCAACCATATGAGCCGAATCAATAAGATACTTAAGACAAGAAGCGACAAAAAGAAGGACCCACGAAGCAAAAAATAGCGCGAAACCAACGAGCGCACGTTAATACAAACCCGGAAACCGCAAAGCCAGAGAATTAAGATGAGAAGCTCCAACAATAATAGCACCCAGGACACCTCATTTATACCCCCAGCTTCTTTTACTGCCTTCGACAATGACTCGCAACCCTAATAAATATTTGCGACAAAATCACAAAAGGCAAATTGTAATTAATGTAAAATCTCCGAAAACTTAATTTTACGATGCCTAATGAAATTGCAAACAACAAACTCTGAGGCCACAATAAGACCAAACCCAAATCTCGAGAAAGGCATATACTCGCCCATACTCGCATCCAACCACCCTAGGCTCCAACAACTTGCGAGAGCAGACATGGGCCCGAAACCATTCCGAAGGTTTCCGGGAAATGAGCCGTTTTGCTTCGGGAACCCAAAACCCACGTCCTTACGAATCAACCACCACATAAACACACCCGACCGTAAGAGCGAAGGAAAAAGCAAGAAACCCCGATCACCATCCAACTCCTGGAAAGCGAACCAAAAAATCACTTAAAACTGAAACGTAGCCGGCCGATCTGGCCCCTATGCGGATCATTCATAACCACTACCTTTCTCCATCCACCCAAGTCCACCAAAAATATATGAGGTAAAAAATATGCATAAAAATTCCCAACGGACATAACTAAAAAAACATGGAATCTGCACACAAACCAAAAGATCGAAAATATAGAAAGATATGTTAGTCCAGAATTTTAGAATTCGACAAAATAGCTCCCACATCTATAAACTATAATTAATACCCTCTCAAAGATTGAATTAAAATTCCGTTGAAAAAATTCCAAACCCAAAAAAAAAGCACAACGGAAAAAAATGAACTAATTAAACCACCCAAAATTACAAAACCGAAGGAAATAAAAACATGTCTGTACTAGCAAAAAGCTTTATAAAATAATGTTAAAAAATAAGCATCAGAGGGGAGATAATCTTTAAAAACAAAAGTGATTATTACTCTATTGACTATCACAAACACAAACAGCAAACAGTGAAGAAAGGCTACTAAACGACAGATGTAGGAAGCAACAACCCTCACCTAATCCCGAGTAGGTGCTGGAAAAAGGCCCGCACACCAAAGCGAGTGCATCCAGAACCCTTGTTAACTCACTGAGCCAGATAGGTCTCACCATTTGACTTGATAGGAGAACCAGCCCAAAAGAAACAGTACAAGGTCCACAAGAGACACCTGGATAGTTCGCCAGCAGGATTCTATGGAAGTGAGAATCGCCTCCCTCGCCCGACCCAGAACAAGGCAGGTCCAGCACATTCCGACAAGGCAAAAGAACCACCATAACCACCCCCTTAGTCTCAAATCACAACTAAAGAACCGCTTCAAAACACAAACAAACCGCGAGAAACCCACCAACGTACTGCAGAAAAAACAACCAACTAAACTAACAACAAGCTAACTCCAAATGACAACTAACACATATATATTCTGCATATCGACATGATAGAGACAAACCAAGACCACAAACCCCAGTAACGAAAATTGTTTAGACAAGCACATGCGTGAAATAAGCCACCAATATTATTAATGTCCAGAATTGCGGACACCAAACATATATAGTCACTTAACTTCGCAAAAAATATACACTGAAACCAACATAACATATCGCTGCCACATAAATCTTTACTCCAAACACTTAATAAAAAATGTTATGGACATCTAACCAATCATAAACAAAACGAACAACAGAAAAATCACCTGTAAGTTAGGAATACCATAGCAACTATATCACATCAGAATAACATAAAAAATCTACATATAACTGGATCCCTAACTTGAATTTTCAAATACACTAAACTCACCAACCATATAAAAAACTTTCAAAATCATATATTAGATCTGAACTCGTTATCATTATATACACATAAAGCACGGAATATGTTTAATAAGAATATGCGAGAATATGAACAGTAGCCCCAAAAAAACCTAAGACTCCTAACAATTAAGTATAAATTTACAATAATACAACCCAAAAATATCACAATAACACATTTCTGCTGAACAATACCAAAACAAACGCAAAGTCACCAACTAAATAAAGTTTAATACTTATTACTTTTTCCTCTCAGAAAAAACCAGATTCAAATACCACAAGTAAAAGCCGATACACAAAGTGATCCAAACCTCACGCTATCCAATGAATTAAAGATAAGATATGCACAAAGCTCCTCAACCACTAAAACCAACGTAGCAAGAATCAAACGTTATGAAACAGAACCACACTCATGACCCGAAGTAATAACGTGACACATGTTAATAGGTCTATATAGTTAACCACACAACCCAAATAAAAACCCCCCAGACTCAATGCAAGCAGATATAATCCCATTTATTTAAAAATCATCCTCTAACAAATAGATCAGTATAAATTTTACCACCTCAACATCATATCAGGCAAAAACAAAAAATATCGAACAAAATAAATTTTAAAATAATAATAAGCAACAACATGTAAATCTACATGTTCCATAACATCACAATATCCCTTAAAGTCAAAAGCCTCTCCTATTGAGAATCGTCTACAAAGAACTGAACCCCTTCCCACAAATATAATTAGGAAATTCCGCATCGGGGCGGATTTTAGCAGTATGGATCCAATCTCGCATTTGAATTTTTTTCTGTGTTTTTTTTTGGTTGTTTTTTTTTTTTTTTTCCCCGCCCGGTTTTTGGAATTTTGCAGACAGTATGTCTGTAGTTAGGATAGAACGGGGGTAATAATTTAACGGGACAACCTCCGGAGACAAGAGCGGACCACCCCAAACACCCCAAAATAAACCCCCACCCCACCAATCCACATAACCTCCCGTTCCCCTGTAGATACAATAATAGAGAAACTGAATGAGGAAAAGGCCCATTGATTCTTACAAAACCACAACAACCGAAAACACATACCAATACCCTTGCCCACACTCCCCATGTTTCAAGTAAGACCCATAAAAATCCCAATTAATAGAATACAAAAAAAGATCTAAAACTTAAGTTAGCTACGAGTCTCTTTACACTCCACGAATAATCGCCTCAAAACCAAAACAACAATACCAAAACTGCAACAATCTACACCAACAAATCAAAAGGAGTGATTAGAAGCTCCCATTTAAAACCCACCCTCCATAAATAACCAAGATTCACAAACCCAGTTCTTAAACCCGCCTCATTTTAGCAAAAACAAAAAAGAAAAATATATAACTAGATTTTTTATATACACCCGAAGAGCATACGGAAGTGGAGAACAAACAGACCAATACAAGCCCCATCTTCAGCTCGCCAGCAGAGAAACAGAATTACAGAGAATGAAATAGCTCCCAATGTATCCAGCCAAAAACCGTCCATATCTGCTTAATTGAATGGATTATTATTTAATCATACAAATGGCAGACATAAAAGAAGAATGTTAAATGTAGCCATATACTAAAAACCATTCAGACAAAAAAAAAAAAGTAATAACATACCAAATAGAAATCCTCAATACAAAACAGTCGCATCTTTAATGTACATTAATCATGACTATTAAGAACCGAAATGACGACATGCGAAAAAAACGCAAACCAATTTAGATACCATAAACGAATAAGAGACAAAAATAACATACGGTGTACAAAAAACAAAAGAAAAGAGTTAAACAGAGCCAACATGTTTGATATAGCCCATACGCGGATCAGATAGAAGATAAGAACTAAACTAGAAACTAAATATAATTCGATAACTGTCGGCATTATAAGAGAATGTAGTGACGACCGAAAAACAGTCAAGTGGACGAAGAATGAGAAGCGAGACAAGCCAAGCTGAGGCGTCCTGATCCAGAACAGGAGGACCCAAATCGGCGTATTAGAGGCAGATTTGAGCACACAGGGCCAAACACAGAAACAACCCCCCCGCCAACGCCAGCAAAGCCAAACGATACCGCAGAGCAAGACGCTCAACAGCGAAGACCACCTCCAAAAAGGATCAAATAGCGCACAGCAGATGTTCGGACAGATGTGCAGATGCGAAGAGCGGTAATGGCGAATTCAAGACTCCTCGAAATACAACGCGCAACCTAAACCTTACAAACTAAACGACTATACCATTATTTAAGAAAAACCGGCTTATTCCAACAAGGCCAAAATCCGCAAAAATGAGGCCAGACCAGCCGATTTACGAACAAAAACGCGTTGGCACACCAATGAACAACTCCATCTAAGAACTGACAAACACAACCGCCCTACAAGTCCCAAAACGCAAAGGTAGAGGCAGTACCGTCAGCGTGCGACAACGGACCGAAGACGAAAGTATACGACGAAATACATAGCGCTACGCGCAGATAGCGACAAAACAAAAAAAAGCGAATAATGCAACAGAAGTAGTATAAAAAACAGAAAAGACCACACGGATAAAAAGGCCAAAAAGCACCAACAGCTCAACTAAACGAAAACTGTGAAGAACCTGGAGGAGGGGTCTTTAGGAGTACACGAAGAAAAAGGGGGCCGAAACCTCGCGCGCCCATGGAACAAAACCCACACAACGCACAAACACCACAAAACAAACCGAAGACGACACGCAGCGAACATCAAGCCGAACCACCGGTACAAGGGTTTTTATGGTTGGATCACAACAAACCGCAAATCCAAAACAAAACTACAGAAACGATAAAACACACGTAAAAAACAAACACCCAACCACCACCAACCACAAGCCCCCCCCGAACCAAACAAGTCAAGATGCCCAAAGGACAGAAAAAAAAAAATGATGCAACCCGTGACACCAATCAATTCCATCACGCCAGTGTGCAATGCCAACACCCAGGTAGAGACAATCGAACAAATCGCCATGTGAAAAGGAATCTGACAACTTAGTAACCTCCTAAACTATCCTCCACAAAACTGAACCGCAACTACCTCTGGGCTTCACCTTAAAATACTACTCCGCCCCCTACCATAAAATCACCAATTAGTAGAAATGGCGAATACCAATTTCAGACCTATGCATTAGATGAAAACCACCATTTTAAATTGAAGCGACCACCTTAACAAATAGATATGAATAACTATGTCGCAATTCTATAGATACAGACCCATATTTTCGAAAGCAAAAAACCAAGTCCATAAAAAAAACGATTCCTCCATCGAGCAAACGATGACAGTGGACAAACTAAATCTGAGGAACAAGGAAATATTAATAAACCACCCAAAATAGAAAACATGGTACTCCCACCCTCCACCACCCGCCGATAACATAAAAAGCAACAATTGTACCTATTTCCCTCAAGCATAAATACACTTTGACTAAATAAATAAGCTTAAAGCATGTGTTAAACTGGTAGTTATAGCAATTGTGTTTTTGGTCAGCAGACAACTCGCATTAACGCTTGGTACAAAGCGGAAAAAATATATAAGCAAGAATAAAGAGAACCTGGAAAAACAGTGCAGACCCTAGTGGCCGAACCACCGTGACAAACTGACAAAAGACCCAAACAACACCAAAAGCGACCACCCAGTTGAACAACTGATAATTCACTAGAGAACCCAAACCAACCAAAACAAATATCGCCACCAAACAATCAGGAAACCCCAAAAAGGAGACGATGGGCGACAAGCAAGAGAGAGC
>SNQN01003784.1:16102-26193 GCA_008642245.1 Bassia scoparia | reverse complement strand
TCACAAACATGATTCCATACTTGGACCCATTTGAAAAAATCGATGTTGATACATCTTTCACAAATTCCTTCACCAACGGTGCGTAGGTATTATGGTATAAGCAGTTGCATTATAAATTAAATCTTCAACAGTCAGATTTATCTCCCAAACACAACCTCCTAAACAAAACACTTAGGTTGCACTGATACGGATACGAGTATGGAGATAGAAAACTGCAATTCTAAAAAAATCCCGGGCACGGGGAAGGCTTTGGGGACGATGAATTTTTTATATGCAAATTTAATTAAAAATAGGAACAAAACTATGACTCATATTCACCTATATTTAATCAATAAAATAATATTTTTAATTTAAAAAAATTCGATAAAAGCTAGTGACATATAATTAGCATAGCTTCTAAATAAATTTAATTAAAAAATACATTTAATTAAAAAAAGTTGCTAATATTTGGGGAAAACAAAAACACATTCACACATTTAATAAACGCAAAGTAATCGTCATAACCTCATAGGAACATCATGATTCCTAACTTTGACCATTTCGAAAACAGAAATGCAATTAATTGAATGGGAAATATTGTAAAAAAATAAAATAAAAAATAGAACAAAAGAAAATAGGATGAGAAGAATGATGAAGCACAGAAGAGCCACACACCGCCATTCTAGTCGTCGTCGCCTCTTAGTTGCCGCCGCTTCCCCGAGAGAGAGAGTGAGATAGTCATGGGTAACTTAGTATATTTTCTTTTTTTTAAAAGAAAAATTGTTTAATTTGTCCTTGGGGATGCGCATGAAGCATTAACGTCGTCCCGGAAACGTCCCTTAAAGTCAACGACATTTTCGGGCTATCCCCAAGTCGTCCTCGTCCCCGWGTTGTCCTCGATACGAGAGACGCCAGTCATTAGGCGTCCCCGTGCAACATAGCAAAACACTAATARTCACCAAAACAAGCAAATTATTTATGCACTTGGGTATTAGCATCAACTCAAACACAAAGAGAAAACAAAAACAAAGCACACTAAAGGCCCCAAAGAAGTTAATCGGCACCCAACAAAGCCCGTCTCYTACAAGAAGCAACCCAATGTCGATGAGGACCAACACAACCAGATCAACTAATGCGTTCAAACGGAACCCTCCCCAGCGTGACAACATGCGCCTAAACACCCCCATGTTGAACAAGAAACAACCGCCAGCGCCTGTGACCAAGCGAACAATAGCGCAGCTTAGGACCACCCCAAAAGCAGACCAACACAGCTACCACCACCTGAAAAAAGAATCATTGAAAAGCCAAGCCAATCGCAACCGACGAAACCCCCACACAAACACGAACGGACAACCAAGCAAGACCTGCGACTCGGCTACCAACCATACCTCCAGGAGCCGGTTTAAAAGTGTCACGCCGAATAGGGAGGGTTAAAGCCAACCCACAGCCCAGTAGTACCGCACCATTTGAACCAGAACATTCGGGAGAGGAAAAGCGTGAAAAAGGGGAAAAAAGAACGACACTCAATGCCGGGACGAAAATGAACGAAAAGCATCCTGAACAACCACAAACCTAACGTAGAACTAGGGATGACACTCTCCTCAGTAAAAACCCTAGGAGACGAAATAATTAAAATCGTTTTCTTTTCATTTTGGAAGGAAAACGATTATCCATTATTGTACAAAAATTCTACTACATGGAAATTGATTTTACATTCATTTATATACCAAACATGTAAAATTGAAAAATTAGAGGAAAACACTTTATGAAAAATGTTTTACGCTCTACAAACGGGCCTTGAACTCCTCACACTGATCCTCTTTTGAATTCCATTTCTAGAAAAGAAAATTTATGCCAAATAAGCAATTGAAAGGACACAAATCAATATGAATAACTCTGCTATTAGGAGGCTCGGTTTGATTCTATTTGTTGCCTGTTTTTGTTCTTTGTTTCACATCTGTTGCACAGTTAACAAAAAACAACAAGATTTTACCTTGCTCATTAAAAATAAAGAATCTGATTTTGACAAACAAAATTGAAATTGGAGACATGACATGTACAAACACCAAAAATTAAAAAAAAAAAAAAAAAAAAAACCTAACAGGATTTATTCTTTACTCGTAGCCGTAGATGAAGGATTCAAATTTTAATAGTACATTGTTTTTTTTTTTTTTTTGAAAAAAAGAGAGAAAAGTAATATTTCTAATTTTAAGCCAATTAAACATGTGTAGAAAAGTCCTTCTCTCAAATGTCCTCTTAGAACCCAAGCAGCCGATTAGCCGAAACAACAAATACATCCTTGAAGAATGGCTTCATCAATTTAGGAGCATCTCAGCTCTTGATTACAGGCTCAGAATTTGACTATAACTATGTGATTTAAGTTTCATCAATCAGCAATCACAGACTTCAACAGTGCACACACCTTGAGTTGTAATCAAATATACTGGAAGAGTCAAAGCACCTTATTAGAAATTTTCATACAGCTAACATAGAGAAAGTCAAGATACTAACATATTGTCAAGCGGTAGAATGAAAATGATGCTTCATGAAATGATTAGAGATGAACCCAAAGACTGATTATCACATTAGTATTTAGATGAGGTTATGCCTTAGTTTCTCAGAAATAATTTCTCTGTTGCTCTTAGGTTGTATTGTTAATGTTCTTTGATGATTTACTTGCACAATAAAAAATTTTAAGAAAATAAAAATACTACTCRGTACCATGTTTCTGAACAAATCGATCCTTTTTGCCTTTACTGTGGATTTCTCTGAAACTATGCAGATAAAATATGTTAGTATATGAAAATAGAAATCTAACAACCTGATATCTATTGGTAGCGACCATTTCACACAAAGTAAATAAGTAACGTATAATAATGATATAGCATACGAGCAAAAACAAAGTCATCTCAAGAAGCTAAAGCCACACAATTTAGAAACAAAATCATTAGACCTTCAAAAACTTGGGATACACTTTAGTTTTAGTATCACCCATGAGGTAAAGAAATACAAGTATACTCAGAAAGTCAGAAACTCAAACMAGGAAGAAAAACTCCAAAACACGCCATACTAAGAAAATGCAGCCTGTAAAAATTCGAAGAAACCAGGTTGTTACTCTATGATACGAAAGTAAAGATCCTTCACACATAATAGCAAGCAATTTTGATATTTTACAGTTGAGGGGGCATTATACTAAAGGTTTCATAATAGAGCACATTAAAATAAGCATAAATCCAGTTCACACAACACATTAGCTCAATCCTTAAACCTTGTTGGATGATTCTTCAAGCAGCATTCAAAATTTAAAATGGAGAAAAGGGTTGCTTTTATACTTCAATGAAATGCATATAATCCCTGAAAAAATTTATACTGACCCAATTAAGCACCAATGTCGTTATTTTGCCAATACAAATAACCTTTTAACCTATGTTACTTGGACTCGTATACCCATGTCTGATACAAGTGTCTAAGTGTCCGACTCGACTAATTTTAAAAAATTACCAAAGATTCTACCCCCAAATGAAGTGTCCAAGTGTCATACCCATGTCCAAGTGTCAAGGATTTGACACGGGTACTTGAGGTAAAATGAAGAGTCCGAGTAACATAGCTTTTAACTTTAATTGAAAGAATACAAAACGTTTTTCCCAAAAGGTAAGATGAACTAGCGAAACACCAGCGTAAAACTTTGTCACATCTTATGACATGAATCAAAATGGAAAAATCTATGTGGATGACTTCTCGAAATAATCACTTTTGATTCATGTTAGCCAACCCCACTTATGGGACTAAAGATCRGATTGATTGGTTTAAGATGAACTATATCAGTCTAAAACCAAAATCATGTCTAACAAATCCGGATTAGAATACCAGAAATTTTGAGGGTAGGGGGTAGGGTAAGGGAGACCCTCAAAGCGCCCCTGCTAGAAATGAGACATTTGAACCACCAACCCCAAAGTTTTAATGCTCAACCTATGATCACTACCACTATGATTGGATAATAAAGGAGGGAAATGAAGGGGAGGGAGAGAGGAAGGGGAGGGAAGAGAAAGGGAGGGGAAAGATGAGGTCCATTTCCCCTCCAAATCTCTCCAAATTRGGAGGGATTGATCTTATTAAGTAAGGAGGGAAAATGGATCCCTTCCCTAGTCCCCTTACTTCCCCAAACCTTTTCCCAAGCAATAAAAATTGTCCTCCTCCCTTTCTTTTCCTTCCAATTCTTGCTAGGTGTTTTTGAGTATATTTGTAACTTAACATATGAAATATATTAATTTTGTATACTCAAATTTTCTCCCCTCTAGTGTCCCTTCAAACCACAAAAAATATAACCATGTCACATTGTCGCCATCTTTTCACTTCATTACATAAGGAAACTATATAGCACCATAGAGCACTTAGCTATATATAGCACTTAGTTACACCACAGCATAGCAAATTTACTTGCTAAGTTTTTGTGTTTTTTTTTTTTTTTTTTTTAAACCTTGCAACATGGCTTGTAGAGTGGTGGGACTGGAATAGAGTACCTTGTGCTGCTCTCTTCAATTTCAGGACTTGCACAGTGAGTATAAGAGTATACTAAAATTTATATTTCATATGTCATATCACCAACATTTGTCATATTGCATTAGTTTTTGCATGGTAAAGCTGATAATTGAGTGGAGTCATGTCAACCCACTTACACAAGTTTAAATCCCTTGACCCTTACCCAAAGTATTTAATAACATTTTGCGTCTTAATGATCCTTCAAATTAATTTGTTTAATTATGACCGACCCGAWGATCCGCAAGTTTGTTCCATTGTATTGTGCATACACATTTTTGAATTCCTGGTCATGCATCAAACCCTTCAATGTTGACCTACGGCCTACCTTATTACTCCCTCCGTTCCAATACAATTGTACACTTAATATTTGGACATTCAGAATAGAAGTGGACAATGGCCTTTTATTCTATTTTGGGACATTTTAATTTATTTCATACTTGTAATATCCTACTTGACATTACATATTCACATTTGATTGGTCGGTTAATATCCAACTTGAATATTTTTCTCTCCAATTTATTTCTCATTTTTGCCTCACTCCCATTATTTTACACTTCCTCCATTATTTTTAAACTCGCACCATTTTCCTTTTTTAGAAGTTGCAATATACTTGCACCATTGTCCAATTTGAAATGTGGTTCCAACATAAATAAACATGAAATAATGTGATATTTTGTAATTGTATGTGATCATACCTTAAATTCTCTCCTACAAATATTCTTTAATTTCATATTTGAGGAAAACACACTGTTTCTTCCTTCATAATTCTCACCTCTTCAATGGTGCGAGTATAAAAAACAGAGGAAGTATTATCTTTTGGCAATATATCCAAATAGTAAACATACACAATTATATGGAACGGAGGGAGTATATTACAAATAAATACACATCTAAAAGGTGATATTGGATTAATCAAGATGTGCTAAACAAAAGTTTAACCAATATAAGTCTAGGCCTTTTCAAAACAGCATAAAAGCTGATTTGCTCTTTCGACCAGCAGTGCCTCTATTTACAACTATTTCATTTGGTAGATATCATCAGGAGCATGTATAGAGTCCTAACAATAGGCTAAAGTATATTGCAGAAATTATCAGACAGCATATAACAAAACAATAGTCAACTGTCCTTTGCATACTTATCCATGTAAGTTTATGACCTTGTTATCAAACCAATAAATAACATTCAAATCCAAAGGAAAATCATACATTAAGAACCTATCAATAGCTAATAGTTAATGAAGTTCCGAGTATCTTAGAAGCATGTGCAATGATAAGCTAATTACCAATTAGTTGCCAATGCCCGTAAGATTTCCACCCAAAAAATGTTTATGCCAAGGGTTAGCTATTGCTTCCCATTGGAAAATACTTTACTTCTCATGGGACTTGTAAAAACTAATTATCATGCTTTGTATATCAAATACTGGCCTAGTTTTTCATGCTAAGCTAATTGCTTGATTTAAGTGCAATGACATCAAGCTAGTCCGCTAGGACTTAGGAATTGCAACTCAAATCTTCCTACTCACAACCATTGTACATACTCTTATGCCATCGCATACAGTGTTAATTTTACGTTTTTTCAGAAATTATCGACAACAACTACAACGCTAAATGGATACAGACAAGTGAAAGAAAGGAATTCACTACAAATTTTATGTGAGGTCTACAAAAAGAAATAGCTTAGAGAAGATAGAGTTCATTTAGACATGTCACTAATATATAGCTATACTAAGCAGAATTGAGATCACGGATTGCACTCTGTCTCCAACACATCCAGTGCTTTGCTGTATTATCCTGAAGTGGCCTGTGCTGATTCGTACATAATTCGGATGACCTCCTGACTATTGTTCTTGTCTCCGTCTTGGGTAGTAATTCATTATTAGCTATCCTATACTATGGTCGTATGGATGCTCTTTTGTCACTGAATGATCATCTGCTGAGTTCCTCACTCCACCATCTTCAATCATTCCTCTAGCATCGGTAATTTGAATATCGTTGAACGTTATTCCACTAGCCAATAGGGGTCATTTCAACTTGATCGTCAAGTCACACGTTATCCTACATCACTGACATACTGCTGTTTTGGCTGGTCTAACTGCTGCCTATCCACAAGAACACCTTGCCCCTTTACTTCCACGCGTTGGTTTTCCACTGCCGACGCTGCTAGACCTAACGGATCTTTCTTATGTTTACCCTCACCTCCTTGCAGCTTTTGCTGTCCTGCCCTCAACTATTCTTTATCTCTAGCTAACGTCAGATCAACGATGATATGGTTGCCATCACAACCCTGCATGATACTGTGTTATAAGTATGAACAATAACTTCACAGAGATAATAGTCTCTCGAGCTTTTTGACAATTTGTTACTCACCCGCTGGCAGTAAGGGACAATCTTGCCAACATTACTGTTCATAGAAATGCCCTTGTTCTAGAAGCTGCTCAGTTTGTTGATCTGTAATAACGGATATTGGGCATTGAAATCTTGATGTCTAAATGCCACCGCATTTAAAAACACTCACAATGTACCTATCCGTAGACAAATACTCCTGACAGATTACCTCCTTGATGGTTTGCACCACACTTCCGACAGTGAATTCTCTTAGGTTTGCCAAATCCAACTTGATCTTTGTTGTCTGCTCCTCCTTGGGTTGCACCGTCKGTAGTTATCATTAAAGGGGCGTGGTTGTCTTCTTTTTTAACAGCATGATCCATGTTGAACATTTGATTACCGCTTTRGCCATTTACAGCACTGTTTTTTAAGTTTTCTTGTGAGCTTCCGCCACTAGCATTGTGGATATTGTGGACTCGATTATTGATCAACTTGCTCTTGTTTGCTGAAAACTGCTGATCATGTTCTTCTGCAGACTTGCCGGGTAATCCAGCAGCCTTAAACCCTACGTTACCCCATTCAAACTGCAACTGATTTCCTTTGCAGTCTCTTCCAGGATGATTCGCACTGCACTTTACACAGTTAAGAATACTCTTAAATTCACCAATCTGCTTCTGTGGTTTAACTAATTTGCCAAATCTCAATACAAGATCGTCGTTCCTTTCGATATCCTTTCCAGCATTGGTTTGCAAACCTCCCTTATGCTTCTTCCTAGGAACCTGACATATTTGGGTATTCAACTTCCATACAAATTTTCTCTTCTTTTTACTCTGCACTTTGCTCATCTTGATCTTCTCTTCCACCGTACCTTTGTTATTGTAAAATTGACCAACTTTGGGTAAAGGAGGTTTGTTATTGGAAAGAGGCGGACAACCATTTACCAGACTGGTCCACAGCCAAACAGTTTTGGCTGCAGCAACAAGAACAGCAGAGGCTGTGGACGGTTGAGCAAGGAGGATATTGTATCTTCTCATACGCAATTGATGGAGGGCATTTGAAAAGTCGCGATCTCCAGAAATCAATAGATAACTAGCAGGGGCAGGGTTATCGACAGCCCATAGCAACATATCCACTAGAATCCTTTTGTCGCAGGCATCTTTAACATCTAAAAAAAAGAAGCAATGCATAAGTTCTAAGTAGATCACTGTCACTAACAAAATGAGCAAACTTTTCAGACATATATGAAACCAGAAGCATTTGATACTTTCAACACCCTTGGAAATTTTCTACCCTGTGCTGTGTTCTCTCGATCACAGTGAGATAAGAAAAGAACTACGAAATTTAATGAGAGCAATTTAATTATGAAGCCTGTGGCATGTAGCATCACAATAAACTGAAAAATAGAATCGATTGGAATTTGAATTACAAATTCTTAAAACCAATTTTAAACTCGGTATAAAAGTTGACAAGAAAGAATGAATAATGGAGTAATGGACTAATAAAACTACAATAATGAAAGTATCAATAGAAGGAGTCAAAATAGCATACCAGCAGGGACATGGTTGAGGGAGATACCAGTAGAGGACATGGCATGCTGAATAGATGTAGAAATGCTGCGGGTGTCGCCATACGCATAAATTGAAATAGAACCACTGTAATCCAAATTGCGAAGAGCAGAGGTGATGTTTGGTGCTATTGTATTAGGATCAAATCCTTTGGGAACCGAGCAATTCTCAGTGTCCCACCACACTGACAACTTTGCGTATCTATACTCATCTGTCTCCACCTTTCCCTCATTCTTATTCAATTTCTCCACCACCACATCTCCTCCTTTCTCTATTGCTTTTACTACTGTAGGTTGTGCTGCATTATCGGTATAATGCAATTGGTTTTCATCCACACTAATCTTCTCCCCACTCTTACTACTTGTAGACACTTCATTGACGCTTGCTAAATCCATATCTGCGTGGTCCAAACTTTCATTCGTCTCTCTAAAATGCACMTCTTGCCCTCAGTATTTCGTTCTCCCTATCCAATTATATATCCACAATCAATAAACTATATGAAACCTGCATTGATCAACTTTACTAGTTCTCTTCTTTTCAATATAATTTCACAATTTTTCATGCAGATTTCGCTCTACAAGGTTACATTCAGTAAAAAAATGTTCCAGATAGGCCGATCCACAATTTCAATAATATGAATTTTAAACAGCTTTAACAGGTTCGGAACCATTTCATTCTAATCAATCCTCCAATAAATTATACTGTAATACGAGAAGTTCGGAAATTATAAGACAGCCTAATTACTCAATAGGATCATAATCATCCATTTTATGTAGCAACTAACATCATATAAAGAGTTGAGCCAATCCAATCATTGATAGAATGGAACAAACAGTTTTGGGCAGAAAAATAAAATAAAATGCAGAAACATATTTCATACTTTGAATTTAACACTTTAAACCTCACCATTTAAATAAAATCTTCAACAATGTTTTATTTTTTTCTGGGTTATATCTCCCTTTGATAACAAAAATTTCAGRCTTTACAAGAAAATTTGAACAAATTTGATGATTAAATGGGTTCAAGTTGAAATATTGAGCAGTAGCATTATTCACAGCACCGATAAAACTCAATTATATTAAAAAATTGCCAATAAAATAAAATTAAAAGGAATAGAGCAGATTTTAACACAAAACCCTAAATTAAAGAAAGATAGATGAAACTTTCCCCAAATTTCGTAATTTTTTGCAGGTAATTTGTGAAATAAGATTGAATAGAATAAGAGTGATTGAGAAGAAGTGCGTGAAAATTGAAACATCATAAAATTGAAAGCGAGAAAAGTGAGAGGAAGAATGATACCAAGTGCGTGAAAATTGAAAGCAGTGAAGCGTGATGTGTTTGTAATTGTTGGAGATGGTGATTGCTTATCTGAACAAGACTGCACTAACAAAGGACCCCTGCCTCCAACCTGCGACAAAATTATTTACAATTTTTTTTTTGGAAATGATAAGCCCCAAGGAATATGAACTAAAAGCTGAAAGAACAAGATTCAAAATACGTCATTAAATTATGCCACTTTAAGAAGTTTATTTAATGCTCATGTAGCATTTTTGTGGGTCAATAACAGCTAGAAAGGGCAGATGAGTAAAGTCGACATAAGCAATTATTCTAACATTAATTGTCTAACTTGGAATATATAAACTTTCTTTATTTATATTCTAGATAAATTACCCTTTTGCCCTTT
>SNQN01003784.1:0-14844 GCA_008642245.1 Bassia scoparia | reverse complement strand
AGAGAGATAGGGGTCAAAAGGAAAACTAAAGGGTTAAGGTGACCTGTTTAGCAAGTCATTGATAAAATGACCCAATAAAAGAAGATGGGGTATAAACTTGAGATTTTCGCATGAATTAGTTTGGGTGGGATRAATATTAGAAGAACCATGAAAGATGGGATTTTTAATTTCCATTTTTCCTAAAATTTTACATGTATGATTTGAGGATTTTGTAGACGAATTGCGGAGTGATTGACGGCAATTATGGGCAATATGGCGACGGAGATGGGTRATTGGTGGTAACTTTTCTACTTTAGCAGAAATTATTGTGAGTCTCGTGTTTGATTTTGTCCTGCTTACATTAGTTTGCTTAGAAATTTGTAAATCTACATTCAAATTTGATGTTTCATATTTACTGATGAACATACCATGAATATAATGTACATAACAAAGTTTGTGGATGAACAACACAAAAAACTTGAATGTACATGAGAAGGAAAGTTGATAGCAACAAATTTTGATGGAAAATAGTAACAAAATGGATGTACAAAAGAAGATGGTTCGATGTACAAAGGAAGATATTTCGATGTACAACTGTACAAAAGATAAAAGTGGACATTCGATAAAAGTGGATGTATGTATAATCACAACAAGAAAATCCGACTCGACCAACCGTCAAGAGACGGTCGGTAACCCTCGCAAAACGGTCGGTAAAAAATTTACCGATCGTCACCGGTCAGTAAAAGTTGATCGCAATATATTCAGTCATTGAGTTGGCTTTACCGACCGTTGGACGGTCGGTAAACTATTTACCGACCACTCAACGATCGGCCTTATAACAGTCGGTATTACCGAGCGGTTCAACTTCAGTCGGTAAATACCGACCGCATGTRGGTCGGTAATTATTGGTTTTCACGGGAATTAAAAATGGCACAAAGGATTACCGACRGACTTAGTCGGTCGGTGTTATTGTAAATGGAGGGCCAAAAATTTGACCCAAAAACATTACTGACTGAGATATTCGGTCGGCAAAATTGATTTTTTAAAAAATATAAAATTCCGACTGCTACATGCGGTCGATAAACTTTTTTTTCCAATTTTCTAGTATTTGCCATTCACTATTCTATATAATAGAGATATGCCATTCACAGAATGCCAAATGTGTAAAACAAATACACAAATTATATAATAAAGAAATTCAAAATAAAATGACGAATTAAAATTATATACATAAATCGGAATAAGCAAGAATAACACGTGTTGAAATTTCCAAATTCTAAATGTGAAGGTTAGAGTAATAAAAACATACGCTGTAATAAAACGAAATGTAACTAACAACTATGCTACGAAGGCTCCAGAACCCATTGAACCATCTTTGCGATCGTCGGGGAAAGGGAAAGCCTCCATCATCATCTTCATCTGCTCGATGTACTTCGTTTTCTTCTGGATTGGCTCCTGCTGACGGCGCTCTCTCTCCTCGAACTCTTCCCTAGTGCGCTGCTCGCTCTCCTCGAACTCCGCCCTAGCATGTTGCTCTCTCTCCGCTAACTCCACCCTAGCACGGTTGGACGCTTCCAAATGCTCAAAAATCWGTGCTAGTTGAGTGGAAATCGATGGAGAGTAGGAAGATCCAACAGGCCACCGCAAGGTTCTCTCATAGTAGAGAGAGGCTTCATCTTTGTCGAACCCTAGAACCTTGCCCTTCCGGAATCCACCAACCATGTCAAACAAGACCTTGTTGGGATCCGTCTCCTAGCCACTTGCCTGAGACTCTGAAAGGTTTTGGGTATAGTTTTTCTGCAAATTATGGAGTTAGTTCAATAATACAAGTAAAGGAAACACAAAGTTAACATGCACATTCAGGGGTGTTTTGGGGGGGGGGGGGTTTCGCGCCTAACTTTTAGAAACGCTACCTATTACATGGTTTTAAAGCTCGATCATGTTCTAAATTATTCATTTAAGCTTCTTAGGGCTTGGACGCACTCATTTCGACACGACAAGTTCATTTTGGGGCGGAAATGGCCATCTTTGAGCGTTTTGGGGGTTTTCGCGCCTAACTTTTAGAAACACTACCTATTACAAGGTTTTAAAGCTCAATCATGTCCTTAATTATTGATTTAAGCTTCCTAGGGCCTGATTGCACTCATATAGACACAACAAGGTCATTTGGGGCGTAAAATGGCCATTTTTGGGCATTTTGGGGGTTTTGCACCTAAGTTTTAGAAACGCTACCTATTAAACGGTTTTAAAGCTCGATCATGTCCTAAATRATTCATTTAGCTTCCTAGGGCCTGATTGCACTCATTTAGACCTGACAAGGTCATTTTTGGGCACTTTTTGACGCCTAACTTTTAGAAACGCTACCTATTACATAGTTTTAAAACTCGATGTTGTCCTATATTATTCATTAGAGATTACTAGGGTACTAATGTACAGCAGCATCCATTAAGACAACGACAAAATCATTTTGGGGCGAAAAATGGCCATTGTTGGGGCGTTTTTGGGGGTTCCTTCGACGCCTAAACCTTTGGTTAGAAAACTCTTACCCTTATTAACCGGTTTAAAGCCTCGATCAAATGTCCTGAATTTACGTTAGAGCTTGAAAGGGTTTGATATGCAACTCAATTTAGACCGCGACCAATGTCATTTTGCGCCGACGCGTAAAAGCCATTATGTTTGGGCGTTTTTTGGGGTTTTTTTGTGCCTAACCTTGTTTCAGAAACATACGTATTACACGGTTTTAAAGCTACAATCCATATCCTAACACTATACATTTAAGATTCATGCTGATGTGTACTCATTTAGATAGACAAGTGTCAATAATTTGGGGCGTAAATGGCCATTTCTTAGAGTGGCGTGTTTGGAGGGGGTTTCGCGCTCAATCTTTAGAAAACACTCCCACTTTACCGCGTCATACAATGTGGCTTCCGGGTAATCCTAAGATAGGTTAAGAGCTAAGGAATTGCCTTTCATGAGTCAGCAGCTTAGTATGCACGCCACAATTGCTGAGGATGTACGATGGGCTACGGACAGGTACTGCCCTTGTCTATATCACACCGACTCTGAACTACTCATCTTGTTGCTGGTCAGATCGCAAATCCTCCCTAGAGACAGACTCATGGGACATGTAACCAGTTGTTATCGTTTCCACATCAGGATGGAGTGCTTGCCACTAATAGACATTTCAACCCTTGCGCTTGTACCCTACTTTTCACGTTTACAAGTGGTTCGAAGAACCTGTCGAGTAAAAGGGAAAACGGAAACATGGAAGCAATGATCACTTTCACAAGAAGATATAGTCAAGAGGCGGTTAAACCTATTTACAACAATCACACTTCGAACGGAGTACATCCATCTGTACTATGACCGAGACCTTCCAATCATATGCTCATTTATGGAAAGCTATACCATCCGGGGCATCAGAGTCCGATGGAGTTAAAAGAATGCCGGGGGAACATATTTTTCCGACATGCATAAGGATTCAGCAATGTTTCGTGTTTGCAGAAGTCATCCCCATCTTCACTCAATGGTGATCCGTGGGGGCGCACACCAAATCATGGAGAGAATTGGGCAATTTCGCTTCACTGCTTCAACATATTAAGGGGAGCAACTCACTCTTAGGCAAACAGCAGTAGCAAAGCTCCGCTTCTCAGAAATAGTAATTAGAACAAACTATGAAATCGTAACATCTTATAACAATGTTTCCCATGAGATCGGGCGGTAATTCAAATTCTATGAGGTTATTCAACACATCGGCCTCAAATTAAGAGCATACCTGATAGTCCAGTGGGCCGACAGACCCCCGCTCAGACCGCCAGGGCGAGCTTGGGCTACTCGATGTGTGTTTGTGTTGTGAGGCTCTGAGGAGCACAGAACCGCACCGAGAGGTGGCGTCTGTGGGCGGAGTGTTGTCGTACGGGGATCGCCTCCGCCCAACCCGCGCCACACGTGCTATAAAGGTTATCACCGGACGCCACCGTAGAACGTTGAGTGCCAAAACAGATGGCCCCAACGTCTCTGATCCAGTAACCCAGCTTCGTGTGGTTCGCGGGACAGGTTATGACCCGATTGAATCTTTGACCCACAATTCGCGCCGCATGTACAGCAGTAAGCGGCTACTACTCGGTCGTCATTGTAATGTTCATTTAAACACCGATTATTGGTATTCGCACAGACACTTGAAAATTTCAGCCTTATTAGCCGCACTACCGAACAGGTTACTAAGATGGTTACTATTATATACACAAATGATACGTACGCCATAATCAATTGGTGACCAACTTGATGTTAATCAATTTTAAATCAACGCGTGCCCGTCTAAAACCGTTGTGCCATAATTATTCTGCTTTAATGTGGTTCGTGTTAATTTGTCCGGTCTTATTTTAGATATAGTAAAGGATGATTTGAGATAATTATCATAATGCAAAGAATGGAGAATAGAATAGGTACAAACATTTTTTACCTTAGATGCGTCTCGCCGTAGAAAAGACACATAAGAAAACAAGTTGAGAATCCAAAAATCGTAAATCTTTGCCTACTTAACGAATTTATGTCAATAAGAAAACAAAAGTAAAAGGTTAGATATTGGAAAGTGATCATCAGTCTGGTTGAGCAGGAAATACAAATCGAATATCACCACAAACATAATATATAGATCCAAAATACGAGGATGAAAAATGAAATCATGTCAAATAATCAATAAACATAAATACAAGAAACCTAACCAACAAATAAAACAATGGTAAACTCCCTGACCAATCTGGTTCCTTTTGGATCCCAGAAATAAACCTGCAATGATATTAATTTTTGTAATTGAGTTTCTATATTCATTAGGGTATATCAACTAGACATCAAAGCGTTCAAAACGGATATTCACAAGCCGACTCCTAATCAATTCCGAATGTGTCACCTGTAATTCGGCTTTGCAACAGTTAGACATTAAAACTGGAAATCGACCAATCAGTCGCAGCGGAGTAATGACCTGACAGGACCATGTTCGAGGCCATAAACTCGATACGTCCTGTTTAACCCATTTTTTATATCATAATTTTAAAGTATTTTTTCCTGGAAATGTGACATAAATGGATTTAAAACGAGTATTGCGCAACGACTCGTAATTCATGGTCCGAGCAATCCAGAAAAAATCGCCATGAATCTGCAGCTAGAACAAAACCGAAAAAAACGAAATGCAGATACAACAATCAAAACAAACAATACATCATAGAAACAAAGATGAAATTACTTTAAATGAATCCATGAATTAAGATAAAATATACTTGGTTTGAAGTCTTATAAGTTTCCTCGAGAAAATTAATCCGAATCGTCGCGTCGACAACGGATTCGTCAAAGCCTTCGATGGCTGTTGTTTCGCGAGACGTTTTGGCGGTATTTATTTTGCGGGCTTGTTCTGCAGCTGCGTTTTATGAAATTTGAGAGGCTAATTTGGCAGGGTAATATGGTAGGGATTTTTAAGGTTCTATTGTAGGTGCATGCAGTGTAGTGCCTTAGACGAAAGGTAAATTGCGGGTTTTGTAAGTGTGTACGTGATGAGCTGATTTTAAGAAGTTTGCGCCATGCTGTTGTTTGGTGGTGTGCTTTCGCTGCCGTATTTCGGGGCTAAAAACAGAGCAGCTTTAGTGCTGATTAGAAGGTGCGTTATGTGGTTGTGTTTAAGGGGGTTGAAACGGGGAAATGTTTAGAGGGGTGTTTCGCGTTGTGCAGGTGTGCTAGGGCTAGTACATCACAGTTCAGATTTAGAAGGTCTTTTGCTGTAGTTTTAAGGTTGTTGCTAGTCGTGTATTTTGGAGGGTATCTTTGGGGTTTTCCTTGATGGATATAGGGAGGGCTGGTATATTATGGGGTATATATCAAGGTAGAAGACTTAGGGAAAAGAATTAGGGTTAAGTAAGGTCCTAGAATGGTTGATAAGGTTTGGGATTTGTTGTGCGGGCTTATGTTAGTTTTAGGTGAAATAGGTGTCTGGCTGGGCCTTTGCGGGAAGTGTTTAGGTGATTTTAACGTGGGAAGGTGGGTTATGGTTGACACTGAATTATGGAATTAATGGTTGTTAAGTTTATGGATTTATGTAAGTATATTATTATATTATTTATTATTATTATTATTTATTATATTATTATTATTATTACTATTCATTAATTATTCATTATATTATTATTCAATTATTATTTGGATATTATTATTATTATTAATTATATTATCTTATTATTATTATTATTATTATTATTATTGCATTATTTATTATTATTATTATTATGTATTGATATGATTATTATTATTATTATATTATTATTATTTATTTATTATTATTATTATTAATCTCATATCTATTATTATTTAGATTATTATCTATCATTAAGGGTGCTTGGTTTTAAGGGGAATGGTTTAAGGTTTATTGAGCAAGTCTCAGGCCTTATTTAATAATCCGGACCACATGGAACGATGACATAGCTAATCTAATCGGTGACGCTTATTGTGGGGAAGACAAATTTAGGTGTCTACAACGATACCCGTCAGGAGAAACCTCAAGTCTCTCGGATCCATTCACATACAACCCATCTTACTGCTCCTTTCTCAAGGTAGGTGTATGGGGCCTTGTGAGCACTCATTACATTACCAGCATAGAGGTGAGGAGCGCCTACTGGGGCCTAAGACAGCTCATTCCTCATGTTCGCATGACCGTGTAAATCTTATCTATCAGCGTACATCCGGCGCTACGACATCGTTATGATTGAGGTTCCCTCGATTTTGACGGAATGTTTTTCTCACTCCATACAGTGCATGAGTTCTCGCTCCGAAAAGTTTTTCTAAATGATGAGTGGGCGGTTGTGCCGAAGCAGCAAATCCTTTCAATACGACAGGTCCTAATAACAAGATTGCTTATCCCTTCCCGTTTTGCTTCTTCAATTCGTTCATAACATTCAGGACCATCAGCTTGCTCTCGCTAAGTCTTTACACACACTGCCACAGTTCCTCACTGACATAGATATGAGGAACCGAGTCATTTTCAAATTTGTTCTTACATAAAGCTGTCTTATTTCTTCGGAAGGGTGTGGTGATCGGCAAAAACTGACGACTTGACAATCAAACCATGATACTTTGACTCAGACAAAAGGCCTTGCTTTTTTTTTTCACTCAATATGGACACGTGCGTCTTTTTACCAACGCAGCGTGTTCCAACCTGTCAACATACAGATATGCTGGACAAGTCATGAAGTCACAACTCGGCTTGCGCAAAGATTAAAATTTGTTTTCTTTGAAATGTCATAGATCAAGGACCACCGACCACAACTGCCTCAACTCATCATAAAAGGTTAGTCACGAAGACATCCAAGTTGTTCTGTTCGGATTTTTAGCCAGGGAAGAGCAAAGAGGAAAATGAAAGGTTTTTATGCTGCCTTCTGCTGTAGATATATCTCTGTAAAAGTGTAACCCCCTCCAGAGCTTGAGTCAACACCTTCTCAAAAGGGACTTCACATTTAGTGTTGAATCTCCTTAAAAGACGTCGATTTCTCTTCTTTTTTTTTGAAGTTTTTACTTCATCAGCTCAAGGTGACGGAGATGATCAAACATAGATTACCCTTAAATAGGAATAATTTAACATAATTTCGAGCTGGAAAGAACTGTTAATTAATTGAAATTGACAGTTTGCTATCATGCTTCTGATTCATATATATGTTTGACTTGCTCTTCCATCATAATTTATAAACCTTCTAAGTTAAACGCTTCGTATGTATTATGCTTTGTTCTGAGGCGCTTACCTAGAATAATTAATTAAATGGAATTCGTTTTGTTGCATGTTAATCGCTACAATTAATTTTTCTTGCATATTAGCTTAGATTGGAGCAAGTGACCTGTGAATAAAAACTAGGATGAAAATCCCTACAAAAACCTAGGGCTGAAAGTTTTTACCTGGAGCCCAATGTTCTTGTTAGATTATTCCTCCAGTCCTAGCTCTACTACAAATTCACGGATTTAAAATTTCGTCATGTTAACCTTACTGCATCATACATTTTCCTATGGCTCTTATGAGAACCTTTCCTGTGTCTGGACTACAGAGGTACATGGCAATTCTGTATTCTATAAACTATGCATCGTGTTTGAACAATCATATGTTCATGTATTTGTCCATTACATTTAATATAAATATATGTTTAGCAGCCGCACTCATCAAATCGTTTGCTTCTGCTACAGAATTGTTTGACAGTGGAAGTGATAAAAAACGTATTCGAACAAGAGGCTTATTGAAACTTTTCGAACATTAGCTGGCATACTACAAAGGCTACAACAGAAACTGAAACTACACAAAGAAAATCACAAATGCAAATAGCCTTTTTTCATTTGATTTTAGAAAAGAAAAAAACAACAAAAAAATATTGCCAAAAAGATGCAGAGCACTGTGGTACGTACCCTTGAATTTTCATCGGTATACATTTCCTTAAATTTGTTCCAAAGTTGCTTGATTTATGAAGGGGTATTTCCATGGCTCTTTCCAACTTGCCAGACTCTTATGATATATTAAGGAATTTCAGGAATTTTATTATAGTAAAATTCAATAGAAAAAATGTCGATTTTTCGCGCATACTGATATGAATTCAAGCAAAAATTGGAACCAATGCTGATGATGATTTCAACCCGAAATTCAGTCGAATGTCAATGACAAATTCGAACTGAAATTCAGTTGAATTTGTACAGAATTCGAACTGAAATTCAAGAAATTGATATGAAAAATCGACCATTTACACGATTGCTAAAATAACTAGAAATTAGGGCTTTTTCGATTAGAAAATTAGGCTAACACAGAAAAACGCTTATTCGCCATGAATGTGGATTAGAGGGATTCAGCGACAATTTTTACATTGGGGACTTGAACACAGGCAAGGGATTGGAGGAAGATCCGAGACAGGACGAGAGAGGCGGGTTGGCGACAGGGCCTGCGGACAACAGCGGCAACTCGACGCAACACAGCACGAGGAAACCGAACAGCAGCAGCAGCAAATTGACAGAAACGAATTTAATTGAAGCAAGATGGATGGATGATGAAATTCAAAGGGTTTGAAAAATGGGAAAATGAAAAAATGAAAGCGTAGAGAAGAACGAGTCAGGGAAGATAGATGATGTAGTGGAGGAGGGTAGGATGCAGAGTAAAGCACGACAAAATGACAAATACAAACCAAAAAAAAAAAAAAAAAAAAAATCAAAGAAGGTTTTTAAGTACCAACGGCTTCTTCTCCAATAAGAGGGCGCCCACCAGTTAAAAAGTCACCAACAAAGAAACGGTTTTATTACCGGTCTCTCTATACTGCTCTAAGAGACCGTGATAATAGAAAACCGTTTCTTAAGTTAATAAACCGTTATCTAGTATAACCGGTGTCTTAAATTTGGTATGTTATCCAAATTTTGTGGTAGTGACATGTGTAAGGTGTAGTAAATAGCACAACAGAGTATGCTTTCCAACATCCCAAAAACGAAAAACCATCGGTGACAACCCAAGTCTAACATTTGAGGTCGGATGCAAAGTCCTTAAGGGCTATCGAAGTGCTTCCAGCTTCACTATCACTTTGGGTGAGCCATGTTCCCTTGCCTCTCGACGATCTCAAAATGCCATGTCATAGCCTCTACAATGTTCTAGTGGCAACATCCTTTGCAATCGGTGTTTGTGATGGAAGTACCCCAGAATTGTACAAACCAAGTTGCCATTCGAAGTCTTTCTACGGTAGTCGACCAGCAATAAAGAACTTATCTAGCTCACCATCGTCCTTCACAAATAGCATACAACCTTTCGGGCATGCAAGTATCTTCCTGCAAGGAACTCTAAGCCCTTGAGTACCTCTTTGTGTCGTAGTAGTGGTGATGAGCACATCACTCAATGATGACCAATTCATCTACACACGTCTGTGGCAAGTTATACTCAGACTTCAAATTGATCATTCTAGAAGTCATCTCCAGCACCGAGAGGTGTTGCTCCCTCATAACAACGGCTTTCGGCTGCCTTAGCAACTTGAAGACATCTTGGCTTATGCATTTGGTCTCTTTCTTAGTCGAAGTTGCCTCCTAATGAATGATTGGTCCACGTTATTCCCAAAATCATCGGGTTGCTGCTATAGCGAAGGAAACAAACTCATCACCCTTGTATGAACTCATACCGAAGTTTGTTAGTTACCTTATCGCGTCTCTTGTACTTTCCACTCACGCTCATTCCTTTTCATTTCAATTAAGCCTACTCTAAGCGCAACTAACAAATATTAGTTCTAAGCATTAAAACATCCTTCATTGTCTTCACTCTTATCTTATTTTGGTGTTTTTTAATTCTTCTTAAAGCTTTTTTTGTGTGATGTACATGTATACATATTTAAGTAGTGAGTTCATAAGTTGACTTGTGAGCAAAATAATATTTATTAAGCATATGGGCTAATCTAGGCACTTTGTTTAATTAATTATACCCACTAGCCAATGAGTGYAGCCAACGCGCATACACAGGGGTGAAGCCAGAAAAAAGTATTAAGGGGGCCAAATCCATGGATCTAAGAAATTGACTATGAATTATTTAAAGTTACCAACACTAATGATATATGTGAAATAAGAAACTGTAATATTTTTGTGTTGTAAATTATTTTATTAATATCGAGACATTGGGTTATCAATCAATGTTTAAGAAAATTAAGCAAGATGTAAAGTAAAACTAAAATAAGGTCACAAAAAAAGTCACAAATTAAAATAAGGTCACAAAATAAGGTCAAAGTGAAAAGTGTAAATTATCAAAAGTATAATTGTTTAATTTCTATATTATACCTCGTCAAAAAAGAATTCTATATTACACAATAAGTAAATACTTTTAATCAATAGCCAAASTTATTATTCATATTGCTCAAGTAGTCGTCTTATAGAATTTGAAGATTCTAATTAAGGTATCTCTTTGTGAGTAGGGAAGAAAAATAATACATGTATATTAAAGTATAAATATTGTTTGTTACCTTTTTTTTATTTCATTCTGAATAAAGTGAATTATATTTTTGGCATGTCAGATTGTTAGTAACTTTAATCTATCTAATTCATTAATATGCTATGATGATACTTGGATACCCCTAGACCCCTAGCGTTCTTCACGATACATTGCAATGTATACTTGACTTGAACTATACTCATAACGTATAACTAACATACTTGCCATTTATGACGATAGCAGTCCACTATCTAAAGACGTCTATTTAGTTGCCCCAAACTCGAAGCAGTTAAAGGTGACCGCCAACAAGCTCTCGACGCAAATGATCTAATTCTTGCATCGCACCTTACTAAATGTGTACATCAAATGAATACCCTATTGTCATCGCACTTAGCTTAGGTGCACCGCAATAATAACACCCAAAACTAAAAAAACTATTTGCGTCGACACTAAGCCAATGTGCGACGCAAATAGCTTTGCCAGATTTCACGAAAAAAAAAAATCAAAATTAATTATAATACACAAACATACAATATATTGAAAAATTATGATTACAAAAGTGACATTAAACTTTCATATTCTATGTTATACGAAGACGGCGGAACCGTAACGAAGATCAAGTATATGAGACTATAGGTCGATGCACTGTCTACCAAAAGATTACACGAACCTATTGCAACAACAAGTCACTTCCTTGCTGTTAAATCCCAAACCAGGGAACATAAGCCACTACCTTGCTGCACCTTGTAAGAGAATCAACTAACTAACCAGTAAGTCCACTGAATACTATCAAGCAAAAAAGTTTGAAACAAATATAGGAAAAATGAAACCATACTTGCAAACTAACCAAAAGAAGCAAGATTATGAGAAGAAGAAGAGAAAAAAGAAAAACTACTATCTTGAGATCCAAAAAAACTCGTTTAGTAACGAAATACAATATAAAAGAACAATTATCCGAAATCTGGCAAAGAGATTTACCATTGGACCTTCCTAAATGGTTCTGAAGACTTGGGGGGCGCATACCACAAGGTCCCTATGTCCTGATCCCATGAAGATACCTGCCAAAATCATTCCGAAACAGAATGGTTACAGAGCATTTTGACAAACACCTTTTGTAAATTGATTGTTACTTAAGATGTCTCCAAAGTGCAGAAACACCGATTGTTCCTCAACGACTCATAACATGTATCATGATAAAACTGCATTAGTACAAGCCAATTAAAGTTGCTGCCTGACATTTTCGTATTACAAAACTGATATGTTTCAATTTAACTTCTCTATATACAAACTACATTTTCATCGTCACATACCAAACTAAGCTTTACATTCCAAAATTTGCTATTCAACCACCTTTACATCTATACTGCCAAAAAAAACATTACACTGTAGCATGTATGAATTGTAATCCTAATTTAATCTACACCCGCATTTTTGTGAAGTTTGAATAATTCCGTGATTCAATATTATTGGAAGGAAACCTTCAAGGACAACAGAATGAACTGACAGGAAGAGCGTCAACCAACAAGTCAGGACAGTTTATGTACAATAAAATTAGTACACAACGTGATCGAGTGCGACGCAAATGATCTACTCTTTCCTATGTCTTGAGTTAGCATGCTCACAACTTTATATAAAGTGCGATGCAAATAGAGAAAGTGATCTATTGCGTCACATGCCAAGTGCGATGCAAAGCAGTTTGGACTAGATTAATGTGTGGCTTTAATCCTGAGTTTCTTTTGGCATGAGGAGGCGCATGGCCTGCACCCTCCTCCGCCCCAATACACGCATCGTACATACACATACAGTCGTGGACAACACATACAAAT
This sequence comes from Bassia scoparia, assembly GCA_008642245.1. Classification (NCBI taxonomy): domain Eukaryota; kingdom Viridiplantae; phylum Streptophyta; class Magnoliopsida; order Caryophyllales; family Amaranthaceae; genus Bassia; species Bassia scoparia. The sequence continues at coordinate 2,079 of SNQN01003784.1, read as the reverse complement.
TTATAACATACACAATAAAATGCAACAACATCAACATCACAAAAACACATTAATACATATACCTAGTAAACAATTGTAAAAAAATATAAATCACATACATGACACATTCATACATAATACATGCATACATACACTTTACTTAGGAAAAAAAAATGCATACACATACAAATATACATAAAAAATCACATACACATTGCATACATACATACAGGTACACATGTGACACTTATTTTGAAAATAAACATAAAAAAACATAAATTAACAAAAAGGGAAAAAACTTCCCACGAGGAGGCAGCGACAGTTGTCGACAACTCCGGTGGCCAGCAAGGTGAACTGAAAAGAAAAAAAATAATGAACCCAAAATTAAAAAAACAAAAAAATAAAAATTAAATTAAACCTTACGACAAGTGAAGGAAAGCGGCGATGGAGTGGTGGGCGCGAAGGGTGCATTGGCGGCGAGGTGAGAAAGTGGTCGCCGGAGCGAAAAGAGAAAATGAGAAAGAGAATTGGAAAGAGAAATGAGAAAAGAGAAAGAGAAAGAGAAAGAGAACGAGAAAGAGAAAGGAGAAAGAGAAAGAGAAAGAGGAGCACCACTAGAATTTCGCCCAAGCCACAGAAACTACGACCGAGAAAAAAATCGGTCGCAAACCGACCGCAATCTCCTCGGTGAAATTTACCGACTGAAAATCGCGGTATTACAACCGATTTGGAAAATGGGTCGATAAATCTGGTTAATCCCACCATCACTACAAAAAATTAAAAAAAAAAAGCAAAATCCAAAAACTTACTACCGAAAATCGGTCGGTAAAGTTTTTTTTAAAAAATTTTTTTCCTTTTCTTTTTCTCTCTTCGACTCACCTCTATGCTTTCGATGACACTCACAACTCACTCTCCCTTTCAATCGAACCCCAACCAACCCCTCGGCGAAGTCGAACCCTCCTCCAGCCGATACGCCCTCCGCGATCTCTCTCTCCCTCCTTCCTTTCTCGTCTCCTTCCCTCGCCTCCATCCTTCCTTCTCGCTCCTTCCTCTGTTGCGCCGCGCCACTAATGTGTGGCTCGCGGTTGGCTGCGTCGCACTGCCCAGTCCACCACTGCCACTCCTCCCTCTTTTCACCCAACGTTAGGGTTTGATTTTTTAATTTTTTATTCTGTCAATTATTAATTTAGGGTTAATCTAATTAATGGTTTCAAAAATCGAATGGGGTTTAGCCTGAAGTACTCTGAATTTTGACGAATTTCTGGTTTGGGAGTTTTTACACATCCTAAAATATTTTGGGTGTTTGAATAATTGTATGGATATTTTTTTTATGGAAAAATGAATACTACCCAACTTTTGCCTCTCTCTCAAATAATTCTGATCCAAGTCTTCTAATAACTTTTTAATACTAATCTTCCCATTAAACGCATACCAACATACAAAAAGTGAATGTAATGTAGTAAAAAAGATGATTACCTTTTGACCCTTCTAATTACATTGACACACCTATTAACGAACACACTTAATCACTAATTAGCACTAACAAAAATAAACTAAAACTAAAACAACCTCTCACTGCTGCCTCACCCAGCAACACCCAACTCACACAACCCACTCAATCCACTGCACTGACCCATGCAATCCCTACACCCCCGACAGCAATCCACACTGCACACCTACTGCACCACCTCTCACAACACCACGCACCACCCTCTACAATACCACTTGCACGCACCCACCGCAAATCCACACAACCCTGTTGTCACCACCCACCCACTGCACCACCCGCAATCCAACCGCACCAGCCACACCTCCCACACAAACCTCGCGCTATCCCCACAACACCCACAACACCCTCACCCCTCAACCAAATTTTTAGCCCCACCGCACCACAACACCTCACGACTTCTCACACACCTACCCATAAGCATGAACCCTCCACGCACCCATAGCACCCTCACCGCATCCATCCACCACGACACCCACAACCCCAATCGAACCCACCCCAAAACCCTCGTTCTTTCCTTTCAATGCCCACTATAGGACGAATCCGCGATGGGTTCAGGTTGGGGAAGGATAAAGAGAGGCGTGACGGCAGGT
>SNQN01003783.1:17487-57627 GCA_008642245.1 Bassia scoparia | reverse complement strand
TATTTAAATTGGATAATATTTAATTTTTGAATTATATATCACTAGTATTAATTGTAATCTTGATTTATAATTAACTATTTAATTAATGACTAATATCTTACTATAATTGGATTAATATTAACTTAGATAACAATTATTTAAATATCGATTAATGTATAAACTGAATATTAAACTTTGATTAATATTCATTTATTATTAAGTATACCTTGGATTAATAATTTAGTTATTTAATCTTGGATTAATGTTAACTTAGGATTAAAATATTTTAAATATTGATTAATTATGGAACTTGATATGGATTCGTATATCAGTAATATAAATGGTTATTAGATAAATTTTAAGTTAAATTATTATCTTAAGTAAAAAATTTCAATTTAATATCATTAATCCAAACTCTAAGTTATATCAACCACCACCATCATCATCATCATTCTAATAAGGATATTTACAATAACTACTATTATTATTATATTTATTATTTTAATAAGGATTATAATCAAAACATATTAGTTATCATGATCATTACTATCATCATCGTTAAAATAATATTTATTAGAAAAATAAATAAATTGAACGGAATTGAACTAAACTGAACCGAACTGACCTGAAACAATAAGATGAATAACAACCTTAATCCCATAGATTTATGCAGGCAAATTGAAAACCTCACCTTCAAATTTAGAAGTTTTAGAGAGAAACGGGAGAGAAAACGACAGAGAGGAAGAGAGAGAGTATGATGTGTGTGAAGTTGCAATGAAGGGGCGAGGCGCTGGTATTATGCAAAGCTAAAAAGGAAGGAAAGTGGCGCAATCCACCCAAAATAGGTGCAATAGCGCCCAGGCTCCCCCCCATTTTTTTTGCTCGAACTTGCCTATTTCGCGGTTTAATTATGGTAAAAATTGATTTTATCATTTGAAATTTGACATGGGGCAGCATGAGAAGCTAGAGGATACATATTACATCCTTGGGGAGCAAGCTAAGCAGGCCCACATCTAAGAATGCTCTAGAAGCTTCCGGAACAAGCACATTTTGCATCGGTGCGCATTTTTGCTTCGAAATTTATAACTACTTTTATACAAGTCCAAAATTATGAAAATATTCATAAAATTTCTTATAAAAAATCGTGAATATCTGTGTTAAATTTCGTGAATTCTGTAATTGTTTTCATAATTAATTAATATCGCAAAATTAATAAATTGCTGAAAAATTCAAAAAAATGCCAAAAATTCGGAAACTTCTAGAATAGCTTAACGAATAAGAATAAGAGTGAAAGACCATCAAGATGTTTGAATTCTTTGACTAATATTGTTAGTTGCGCTTAGAATAGGCTAATCGAAATGAAAGGAATGGAGCGCGAGTGGATTATAAGAGACGCGATAAGGACAACAAACTTCGGATGATTCATCAAAGGGTGGTAGAGTTTGTTACCTTCACTAAGAAGCTCCCAAGCTCAATGACGCGGACAAGGTAAGATGTCTGTGTGTTCGATGTGCTAACTTGAAATATCTGATTGCCCAATGTAAAGTACATTTGTATGAGAAGGGTTCACTACGAACTACTATGATTGTTAATCAGATTCAAAGGGTGTGTAGAGGTCCACCTTGTCTACTACTTGCCAAATCCTTGTCTTATCGGAAATGTGTTGTCGATGCTTTGGAACAACTACGGCAATCATTCCTTGAGAGGCAACTTTTGGCTGACAGAAGAACCAAATGCTGCAAGCCAAGATTTCTTTCGATTGCTCAAGGCAGCCGGGGAGCCATTGTATGATGGGAACATCTCAATGCTAGAGATGGCTTCTAAAATGATCAATTTGAAGTTTGATACAACTTTCCACACAGGTGCATAGAATGTTATTGGGTCATTGTTGGAGTGATGCGCTCCCACACCACAAATCTAAGTGTAGCACCTACTACGACATAAGAAGGTACTTAAGGCTTAGAGCTTCTTACGAGAAGATACACTCGCATGCCGAAAGTTTTATGCTATTTGAAGGACGATGGTGAGTCTAGATAAGTGTCTTCATTACGGGTCGAATCGTAATAGAGAAGACTTCGAATGTTATTTGGTTCATGCTCAATTGTTGTGTACTCCCCAATAACACTACGATTGCAAAGATTGTCACTAGAACATTGCGGAGCGTCTGACATGGCATTTGAGAATCTTCGAAGGCAAGGGAACAGGCTCTACCCAAATGACAGTGAAGCTTGGAAGGACTTCGACAAGACCTTTAAGACTTTGCATTTTGCCTCGAAATAATTAGAATTGGGTTGTGCACTGATGTTTTCCGTTTCGGAAAGTTTGGAAAGTAATTCTCTTGTTGGCCTATTTCACTAGACTTTACAACATGTCCCGTCCCATGTGCATGAAAAAACCTTTCATTTTCCTTTCCTTGCTTATCCCTGGCCAAAAATCTGAAGAACAACTGGATGTCACCATTAACCTTTGATTGATAAGTTGACTAGCTATGGTCCGTCTGGTCCTCGATTATGCATTTCAAAAAGCCAAAATTCAATCTTCGTGCACCGTGTTGGACTAATCAATGACTTTCGAAAGAACTTGAAGACGTCTGATTGTATTAGTATTAGTATCCAAATAAATCTAGAAGAAATCATGTGTGGTATCAGGTCACAGTTTTATCTCTTGACAAGTTGTCAAGGAGAGTTTCTGTGTAGTGAAATTGCATCTCGTTTTTTTGCATTCTAAGTTTTAATTCACAAAAAGCTTAAGTTCCCTTAAATTACAATTACCCCCCCTCTTGTAACATATAAGTAGATCCACCAATTGTATCAGAGACTAAGTTCTCCATTGCTGGAACTCAAATGAATCAATCACGAGAAACTCGAAGAAAGGTTACTCAACTCAACTCCTCCCATGTTTAAATGGAAGTTTCTACTACCTACTGGAAAATCGGATGGAAATTCTTCATCAAAGCTGAGAATTATCAGGTATGAGAGTCATTGAAGTTGGTGATTATGTTGTCACCAAAATAAACTGCTGCAAGGAGGTAATCCCAAAACCCATTCTTAATATGACAAAGATGACTATACAATGGAAATTAATGCATACTTGCTGTCAAACTCCTCATGTGGACTTGACCACATGAACACAAATCGTGTCATGGGGTGCAGAACGCTAGAAATTTGGATTTACTTAAATCACTCATGAAGGTACTAATGAAGTGAAGAATCCAAAATCGATCTCTTAATGTCTAAATACGAGAGATTTGAAATGATACCAAAAGATACCATCTCAAGAAAATGCTCAACTCGTTTCACTAATATATTAATGATTAGTTTCGCTTAAAAGCAAATCCAGTTGATGAACAAGTGAGGAAGTCCTTCGAAGTCTCCTCGAGATGAAAGTGGAGCCAAAGGTCACTGCCTTGCAAGAAACCAAGATTTCTACTACTTTAACATTGAGCAGCTCGGATTCTCTCATGATCCAGATGTCGCACTTAAGCTCAAGTCAGTTCTAGTGAAACCCACAAGGCCAGAACTTAGCACTTAGCAGCTTGATGTAGACAAGAATCTGAATGATGAGAGAGCTGCCATGCTGGTAAGACGTCTTAAACGTATGTTTAAACCTTCAGTCTAAAAGCTTTGTTGAAAGAAGTACCCAAAGATTTAACACCATGTCATCGATGTGGGCTTCTGATCACTGCGATCAAAGACTTGTCCCATCCATAATGAAAAAGGAAAAGGGAAGACCAAGAAACAGGAAAGGGAACTAAAAACTCCTTAACAAAATTGATATAAGGAAAACCATCGATATCTGCATGGGGAGACTCGAGGCTGATGGAGATGAGGAAGATCGAATGAAAGTGAAACTGCCAATCTTTTCTTCATGCATAAGACTAAGAAACTCAACTCGAAGGTAATTTCCTAATCCCAACTTAATGACTTTCTCTAAATCAGCTTTAGTTGATTTAGTGCTTGCATAATGATTGAGATGAGTAATTAAAGCTTAACTGAAACTGAAAAGGCATTAGAGTTTGCCCGGAACACAGTGCCTGATTGAAAATCAAAGGACTGATGTTAAGAAAATTCTTGAATTTCGAAAGAACGTCTCTTGAAGAACTTTGAAAAGATCAAATATGATAATATATATGTAAATGTTTGAATTGGACTCAATACAAGCTCATGTGACTGATCTGAATGTCCAAGTCTCCAACATACTTTAACAAAGATTTGTAAAAACTCAAGATGGAACTTGAGGAACTTAAATTGATAAGTTCAATTGGAGAAGGACTTAAGCACGAAAGAACAAAGATCGTTCATCAGTAACACAGTGCAAAATGGATTGAGAATGCTCACCCAAAAGAGACTGAATGACTAGATATGTTCATATCAAACATACAGAAGAAAAATAAGTATGTTGATTTACCTAGCAATAAATTTGTTACTTTTGGCAGGATGTTCATTACAAACCAGACTGCAACAAGAAGTAAATCTGTAATGAAACACAATGTTAAACAGTTTGGGTAAAGAAACACACTCTTCTTCTTCAAAGAACCAGAACCAGGTTCCTCTGACTAACGCTTAAGTTCTTTGCAGGATCTAGTGAAGGGAACAATCATGGTACCTCGACAATGGTTGTCCAAGCACATGACAGAGATAAACTAAGTTCTCACTAGAGTCTTATGGAGCTGAACCTTGAACTTTGTGAGAATACAAGAAGAGTAGATAATCGCCAAGTAAAGTTGGTAAGTCAAGTTCCACTATAATTAACGTATTTTATAGTCGAGGTTGAAGTCATAATCTTTAAGTATTTCTCCAATTTGTGATAAAAATAACACAGTTAACTTCACAAAGAAAATTGCAAAATCATCAACAATCACACTGGACTCATTTCTAGAGGAACTAGAAAGGAACACTTATTCAGTGATCTCAATTCTGTCCAAGGAACAATCTCACTTGTCTTAGGTAAATGAGGATGATGCATTATTATGGCATAAACGTTTTGTCATGCTAGCTTCTCACACATGAACAACTAGTTACTAAGAACTTGTAGTTGGCTTCCAAATGTCAAGTTCCCTGGTAAATATGTTTATGCATGTGAGGGGAAGCATGATAACCTTTTTTCAAGCAAAAAGATAATATAACCAAAGCCATTAGAACTAATTCATATGGATATTTGTGGCCCTAGAAATCCAAAGTAGAAGGGGAAAAGATAGTTCTTGTTATTGTAGATGACTATTCTAATTCACTTGGTAATTTTCTGTAGCAAAGATAAACTTTTGATTGAATTTGTTGCTCTTGCCAAAAGATACAAAATCAAGTGGATTCAAATAGTGCATATTTAGGTCAGATCATGGAATGAATTTAAAAACTCAAGTGTTGATGAGCATGTAAGGAAAATGGCAATGATCATAATTTCTCAGCTCCAAACTCTCAACAAAATGGAGTTGTTGAAGGAAGAATAGATTGGAAGATATGCCAGGACTATGGCTTATAGCCATGGTCTTGCAAAAACTCTGGCTGAACTAATAACTACATCTACATTATTAATAGAGTTTACTAAGACCTATAATTAACAGACACCCTATAAAGTACTAAATGGTAGGAAACCTAATATTACACATCTAAGAACATTTGGTTGCAGGTGTTTGTCCACAATAATGGTAAGAGGAACTTGGAAAGTTGATGAACGAAGTGATGAAAATTGTATTCTTGGCTATTCTAATCATAAAAGCATTATAGAGTTTACAACAAAAAACTTTATGTGTGTTGAAAAGAGTATAATGTAATATTTGATGAACTGACACACATTGAAACAAAAGGAACTTGACAACAATGATTTTGAAATTAGGATTAATTACAAATTAGATCCAACGAGGATCCAGTAAGCAGACCAAAGACATCCATGCAGTTCAGGAAGAGGCTCAAACACCACAAGTCTCTCAATCTGATGCTGCAGAAGAAATGAGAAATGCTAATGAGGAAGCAGAAGAACTCAAGCTGAGATAGTCTACAATCAGGATTGCCTTCGTGAAGAAACTTCCAGCCTAAACTTGGAAGCATCAAAATCTCACCCACATCTCATCATAAGTGCTTCATAAAGGAACTCAGAAGAGCTGCTGAGAAACTTCTGTGCATTCCATGCATATCTGTTCCATTGTTGAACCAAGAATCATGAAAAGTCTAAAAATGCAATTGGTAAATGCCATACAAGTATGAATTAAATAATTTGAAACAAATAGTATGGCATCTTGAAACTCTTCCTAAAAACAAAAGAAGTTGGACTAAAATGGGTTTTTAGGATAAACTAGATGAATCTTAACCATAGTAAGAAACAAGCCAACTCAGTTGTTAAAGTTAAACCAACAAGAAGCATTACTTTGAAGAAGCTTTTGCACCTGTACCAGTTAGAAGCTATTCGAATACTTAATTGCCTTTCGCAATCTTTCATGGTTTCAATTATATCAAATGATGTTAAATTGCTTTTCATTAATGGATACCTACAGGAAAGTTTATGTTGAACAACCTCCAGACTTGAAATCATAAATTCTAATCATTGGTTTACAGCTTGACAAAGCTCTATATGGCTAAAAACAAGCCCCAAGCCTGGTATGAAAGTCTCTCAAAGTTTCTTTTACAAATGATTTTAAAGAGAGAAAGTTGACAAAACTTCTGTTTTTGAAAGCTGAAGGAACTGACCTTCTGTAGTCAAATCTATGTGATAACTATTATATTTGGTGCTACAAATGAAAAATTGTGTAAACATTTTTGCGACCTAATGAGTGAGAATTTGAATGAGTATGATGTTGAGTTGAACTTCTTTCTGGGTTTGCAAATAAAGCAAAAGAAAGAGGGAACCATCCATCAAACAAAATATATCAAGGAACTTTTGAAAATAACAATCTAGATCATTAAAACTAATGACACTCCGATAGGAGTTGTACAACTGGATGAAGATCCCAATAAATCTCAGTGGATCAGAAAAGTAGAGTATGATTGTTCTTTTATATCTTACTGCCGAACCAATATGTCCTTTATTGTGTATTCTCGTTTTCAATCTACCCTAAAGAATCACATTAGTGGCTGTAAAAGGATATTCAGTCGGTATCTAGAGGAACTGGAACCTAAGTCTCTTCTACTCTAGAGGTGATATTTTATTTTAAAAGGCTTTACAAGTTCGACTATGCAGTGATTTAGTAAACCGGAAAAAGTACCTCAGGAACAGTCCATTCCTTGGTCTTGTCTATTTCTTTGGTGCATCTCTAAGACAAATACTATGTAGCCTTTATGTTAGAGGTGAGTATGTAGCTACAAGCATGTTGTTCTCAAGTTCTTGGTTCAAACAAAACTGAGACTTTGGATTAAGTTATGATTTGATTCTCAATTTATTGTGATAATACCAGTCAATTTGTATTCAAAGGATCCAGTACATCACTCAAGGGATCAAACACGTCAATATATAGAATCACTTCCTAAATTATGTTAGAGAAGGATTAATCAAATTGGATTTTGTGAAACGAAAGTCAAATAGCTGATTATATTGACTAACCTTTACAAGAACGTTTTGAAAGAAATGCGCATTGGAACTTGGATGATTCAACTATTCTATAAGAGTACTCCTAAATTCTCTCAAGGTATGATCTCTAAGACTAAGACTGTATATATGTTCATGCACAATTTTATGTGAATAACACTACACTAAGTAGAGCATATATTTCTGAGTTGCTTATATGATATCACTCGTAAAGATTAGAGCAATGTGTATAATATATGAAAGTATTAAGCCAATTTGTTTTGTTCTAATAGTTCAACCCAAATCCTTTTTACAAATAATAAATTTTATTCTAGAAAAAATTAACTATTTATTTCTATACAACTAAAATCTCAAAATTCCAATTGTGATCTAAAATTACCTGTATTGGCATCCCAAATATATTAATTCCCTAAAATTATCTCAACTGGATGCATTTTCTAAGTAAATACCACCTTCCACTATGTCAATCAATTAATTCTATATTGAAAGTTACTGACCGCTATATTATCTCCATTTTGACCGTCAAAATTCATCTCCCAGGTCAAACCTCACCACATAATTAACTCGTCTTTCACCTATTATATAGCATGCAAAATCAAAAACTCATACTATTCATCCACTTCACTAAAATCCCTAAAATTTCTCACAAATTTCAATATTCACCCATGGATATTTCACCAAACCTCAGCATCTAAATGGCCAAACACACTGATAAACCTCAAAGAAACGAAATTTGATGAAATAGAAGATGACTGGGAGAACTGGGGATCTATCAATTGGAGGGCAAGTCCTTGTTCGCACACGCTACGAGCAAGTTTCGAATTGATGATGGTATTGCTATGAATGACTTGTGTCGAGCAAGTAAGTTATACTCAACTCCTTGACATTCTAGAATTCAGGTGGAGTGATATGTTGTGTCTGTTATAAGAATGTTATTCTTACACTTCATGAAAGTTTACTATAATTTTCAGCATGAAATGGAATTATTATACTAAATGGAACATAAAATTGAATTGTGCTGGAGATTTAGGTAGCTTTGGATTCTAATGAAGGAGTCTAATGGCTATTTTAAGGATGGTATGAGGAAAAAAAGAAAGATGGAACTAGTTTAGGAAATCATATAATGGGTTTGCATTGATCAGATGGTAGAATTGTAAGGAAATAAAGACTGCATGAAAACGAACCACAAAAACTTCTCACAATTCAAAAAATCCGTTTTACCTTGTTTTTCTTTTATGATTCCATGACCCAGCACAGAGATGAGGCCAATCACCTTATGCCTATTGATGATACTGTTTAGAAAACAAAAATTCAATAATTCCTTCTTGTGTAACACCTCATCACTATATGAGAAGGATTCAAATTGGCTATTGCACCTTCTGTTGATTTCTTTGAAGCTTTAGCATTAGCCTGATAATGAGATCCTAACTATGTAGACTACCATTTCATCAACCCTAGTACTCTGTATTTGGACTGTTGAAAATTTGATGCTCTTTCATAGAGTCTGAGGATGAGGATAAGAATATAAAAGAGAGTGAGAAACATGAGTTGATAAAGAAAAATACTCAGGAAAAAAGAAGGAAAGAGAAACTTATAAAAGGAGGAGGAGAGTGAACCTGTCACTAGTCTGGTGCAGGAGAGGGAGAGGTCGAGAGAAGCTTGGAGAAGGGTGGAAGATTTCTAGAGAGACTTCTAAGAAAAGAGTTATAGTTGACATCCTCAATTTGATGATGATGAAAGAGAAAAAGTCAAAGAAGTGAGCCTACTCTACTGCAGCAAAAACTTTCTGAGAAGACCTTAGCTGTCTGACAAGGTTTATTGGCTTCAGTTCCTCTGCCATAATGAGGAACTTAGAAGTCCATCAAAGCCTCGGGTTCAAAATTTGGATAACAAGATGGATAGGTTTGCTCGATTCAACAAGCTGGAGACTAGGTTGCAACGACATGTCTCCACAAGTGACCAGAGTGTTGAATGAAGCTACAACCAAGCTCACCGAGGAAGGAGGAATTTTACAAGATTGATGATGTTCTTGCATTTGGAAGTTGTTGACCTAATGCTCTGTGAAGTTCCTCCCTCCCCTATCATATTATATATATTTTATCATTACCTATCCGATGAACAATTAAAAATCCTGGTTCTAATGAATATTTGGTATTCTGTTGTTTTGGCTATAAGCTTTAACAGGGTATTAAATAATCTATTGTTGAACTATTTTGGCTTCACATTTAATATTTATATATTTATAATATATATATTATATATATATATTAATATATTATATATATATATATATATATATATTATATATATTATATATATTATTATATATAATTATATATATATATAGTATATAATAGCAAACTCTTATGAAACGCAATTGATGAATCAAGTTATGCACAATACTTATGTAAGTCATTGAAAATTATCAGAAATAATTCTTTGAAAATATTTTTACTTTTATATGTCTGTACTAGATGGTAAATTTAAACTAACACATCAATCCATGTATACTGGATTGATTATAGATTTGTTTGTTTGTCATTCATCAAAAAGGATGATATGTACCTAGTTTGACGATGAATGACAACAACAAAAAGCAAACTCATGTTATGTATATGATTGTGTGATAGAATGTGATTTGCAGGAAAAAATTTTAAAGCCTTATGAGTAAGATCCAAATGGAAAGAGCTCCTGTGTCTTTGAGATTGAAGAGTCATGAAGAATCTACGAGAAGGATCCCTTGAAGAACTCAGACTCGAGATCTACTGGTGTTCTCATCAGGGTATAATAAACTTAGGATTTTATATTTTAGTTTCGTTGTAAATTTGGCATTAATGTGTGGAAGTTTGGCTCGAAGATAAGATATATAATCAGTTTAATAAGTTAATTTATTAATTAGAAATTAAGGTTGGTAATAAAAGAAACTTTATGAATAAATAAATCTTAATTTAATTAATTTTTTCGAATAAAATCTTTTTAAAACATACTTTACCAGTTTTATCTTGTTAAAATAATTTATGAAAAAAATTTTTAGATCTTATGCATGTAAACGGATGAATTGAGTTTTGAAATATACTTTAACTTTGGAAATTAAGGAGTAGCATTAACTTGATGAGCAGGATAAATCAGTGAGAAATTAAGGAACGACTATATGGACTGAAAGATAAGAACGTGGGAAGTGGACTTGCATGCCAAGTTCCACTAAGACTATCTCCTACACTATAGGAAGTAAGATGTGGACATAATGCTTAATTCCCATGCACAAAACTCATCTATAAATACAAAAAGAAAAATCCATTTTAGACACCACTTGAGCAACAAAGAAATTGAGTCATTCTATACACACAATCGCAAATAAGTTTTTATTTTACATCGAGTTGTAATTGCTTCAGTAGGAGTTTACTTGAAGAGGCTTTGAGTGTGTAATCAAAGGGATTGGGTTGAGAGTTATCCAGAGAGCTTCTAAGAGAGGGATTGCAAGAGTTGATCCTCAATCAAATGCGTGATTGTTGAATTTTCAAGTCGAAAGGAACTTGAAACGTCTTAGATTGAGATTAGGTGTTGTATCAAATTAAATCTAAGAAGAAATCTTGTGTATCAGGTACAGTTTTATCTCTGACAATGTTGTCAAGAAGTTGTTCGTTGTTATAAACTTGCATCTCGTGTTGCTTTGCTTTCTAAGTTTTTAATCCCCTCGTAACTCAGTAACCCACAGAACCGTTTGTAAAGCTGTGTCCATATGCTGAGAAAACAAGGTTTGGCTCAAAATGGCAAGTATCATGTTTGTTGCCACGTCAGTTTTTAGATCTTCAACCCATACGAAAAATAAGACACTTTTTATAAGACACAGTTGAAAATGACTGGCCTCTATCATGTCTAGTTGAGGAACTGTGGCAAGTGTGAGGACACTTTACCAAAAGCAAACTGATGTCTGATGGCTTTGACGATTGAAGAAGGAAGAAAATGGGATGGCTGAGCAATCTGTTTGTGGACCGTGCCTATGCCTTGGATAGATTGTGCTTTGGCACAACTAAAGCTAGCAATTTGTGTGAAGAACTCTTCGCACGCATCATCCACATATCATGTCATGGACGTAGAAGCAAAGCGAACGTCTGATACTGTTAGTGCGAGGAAAGACATGTGAGTGTCTGTAGGCGACATTAAGAGCGTTAACTCATTGATAATGTAAGGTTGTAATCGATAATGCCCAAGGAATCTTACGAACTTGACAAGAGCGAAGAAGTTTTTGAATGGATTCGAGATTGAGTTTCCTGACGGTATGGCTTCGAATGTCAGCCGATGTTTGATAAAAAAAACATTCTCCATGGATGAAGAGATCACGATTTGTCATGTTATGGACGGTTGTACACTGTTTACCTAAGCGAGTTGCTCACCCTTCATGTTTGAGAAGCGATAACCATATCAACCCATCTTCCGTGACTTGTGTGCTCCCACTAGCTTGATGAGATGGACCGCTGCCAAAAACATGCTAGATATTATTCAATTGGAAAAATATTATTCCTATGGCATTTTTTTAACTCATGGAGCACTATAGTGGCGTTGGGTGTCTACGTCATTTTGAATTGCGGGCTTTCCGATCGCATTGTATCTTGGGGTCTCGAAATGATGCCACGGTCATCGTTACAGGAGCGTGCGACTATGGTCAGTCTTATGGATAAATATGACAAGATGTAGCCTATTGACAGAGAATGGAGTCAAACGATTATTTGAAAATAGATGCCGATTAAAAATATGAAAAAAGATTTGTATCATTGAACAATAATGCAACCGTACATGAAGAACATAATGTAAACATATGAATATGTATCTTGAAACGGCCAGATAAACAACGTAATTGATAGATAATAAAAAGTAAGAGAGAGAATTAGATTGAAATGCCTCAAATTTTACCTAATTAAATCACAAAGATACGACTTGAAAGCCTGCGACGAATTTAAGTGACTTTTATTTTGTGAGTGGTTTTGTTCTGAGTTGAATTTTAGAGAGAATTTGAGCCTTTCTGTGATCAATCGTTGGTTTTCATTATCTTCATAAGCTCAAGAGATTGTATTTAATAGATTTTGGATAAAAATAATAGAAGAGAGAAATCGTATATACATTAGGAGACGTATTACGTGTTTGACTGCGGCACGTAAACCATCATATACATTTCCCTGTCTCTATCTATATTTGTTCGGGAATTGATCTGTATTTTTGATCCGTTTATTATACGAGAATATCATGTATTTGATTTTAGCTATCTTGGAGCTCAAGGTCAAGACTCTAGATATTCGATCATTCTCGAATTTTCTGGATTCTCTTAAAATTTTTGAATTTATTTTTTCGAAATTATTTTGCAAACTATAAAATCATAGAAAAATCAAAAATTATATGAACACTACTGCGAACTCAGAAAAATGAGAGGAATAATTAGAATGACTATCTTAGAAATGACCTTTAGAAATAATTATTTTTAAAATAGAAATAATTATAAATAAATTTTTCCGCCTATTTATGGCGTCGTGTATGATTTCAAACTCAACTTTAATTCGACTCATCAAATGTGTTTGATTTATGGGATTTACCACAAGCTTTACCGGAATCGAATCTACTTCGAAATGTCACACTTTTATACAGTCATAGACACGTGACAGATCCCACATAGCTTACAAAGCAACGGATGATGTCCACGAGCTCTTTGCAATAGCCCCTCGACAGAATAAAAGTTGGAATCAATTCTACGTTAATGGAAATTCCCACACGGAGACTATGTAGAACAATTCAACCATGAATTATTGGTGTTGTGTGAGAATCAGGAGGGTTGACTATTTCAGCACTTAACTAAGGTATTAGAATTGACTTCCTGGGGTACGTAGTAAATAATATTGTTCAAGGAAAGTTGTGTTGATCGTGACTAAAAGCGATGAACATTCATGAGAATATAGATTATAGGTCATCACTAAAAGACTCTCGTAGTACATGCTTCTTGTCTACAAGCTAGCCAGTTGTGATTATCGCACCTTAATCCTATCTCAGAGTGACAAGTGCATGGGGGCTGTTTTCAAGCAATCAGTCAGGTTGATGCACCGACCGCTTGAGTTTCATAAGAGGAAAAATCCTTATTCCAGTTAGCCTATGTTCTTCGATAGAACCAAACTAAAAGGTCATTGATGTGAGACAAACAATGAGGTCATTCGAGTTTAGATGAACGACGACGTGTGTTTAGGACTGTACACCGATCGACCGGACCGCACGACCGTCTTGATTCGGGTAGGATCGAATTTAGGAATTTGCAAGACCGTACTGGCAGGCATAAATTTTCTGGACTCACCAACTGTTATTCTGTCGGTCCGTTTAGACCGTGTGGAATTATGGGCAACTTCCCTTATTCAATTTAAAAAAACTATTTTTTCATGTAGGTATTTTCCTCTGCATTCTCTAAGCATTATTTAGGTGATTTTTTTGTAAGTTTGTGCACAAAAATTAAAATAAGTTAATTAGTTTACAATCACAAACTTTAATTCAAATTTAAACATATTCAAAAAACTCAACAACAAAAGTCTAATAAAATCAAATAGCCAAATTGAAAGTCATGCAAAAATAAAAATAGCAATAATTTAAGAATTAAACATAAAAAGGAGAAACTTACAGTTTTCAGCAGAGACTTGACGTCGGGCGACAATGCGAGAGGAGCAGAGCAATGTATGTGAGCACCGTATTGCGGTACAATGAGCACGCCACTGAGACTGCGGCACGGTGCTATAGGGACTTAAGTTTGAATGTGGGTATTTGAAAAGTGGATCAAAAAGCAAAAACAAAGGTAATAGCCTATAGATAATCTGAATTATTTTCCAAAAATGAACAATTTGAATTTTTTAATACCGTGTCAACCGTCTGACTGTGGACACCGGTTTTACTCGTACCGGACTACCGGAATCGCCAATTTTAGGATCGAAGACCGGACCAGTGATGCAAGGTTCGGTCTGATCCGGTTCGAAATCGATCTGGAATCGTTTTGTTCATCCTATGTGAAAGTGTGAGAGCTTGCAGATGAGTAGATTTATGAATTAGTTTTATGGCGACGACGAGGTATTGATGACTTCGTTTGTTCATTAGGATCTAAATTTAAATTTAATTACTTGTAGCAAGTATATTTCATTTGAAATAAAAAAACAAGGTTAATGTATAATGTAGAAATTTTAAGTTTATTGAATTTCCTAGAGCTTCTCAATATAGTAAATTTGAGTGTTTAAAGTTTTAATATGATTTACTTATTGCGTTTAAATAAGCCTGAGCAATGCTCAGGCAATTAGTGTCAGTGAATTGGGGTGTGTTTTCATACTCATTTCATTGTGATTGTGTTTTTTTCAATAACTTATTAAGCGTACGAATAATTCTACTACTTTATTATGCAGAATTCATCATCGTTGAAAATGTCAAATACACATCTCAAGAGTTGATGACCTGTGGCTCAGGAGCCTGACGTCGGTTGAAAAAATGTCAGCAAATTACACATCTCAAAGGCTGAGAGACCTGTGGTAAGGTAATCTCCGCTTGCCAAGAATCCACTTCATTGCGTCCTCCTTAGGCCCTTCATCTCAAATATTCCACTGGCCTATGCTGTATCTCAATCAGCTCTCTCCAGGACCTTACTCGCAGGTTAAGTATATGAGACGGCCTAGATCACCTACTACTCTTCTCACGCTATTCGTCTCAGGGTACGCTCAGCTTTAGCTCTAGTTCTAGCACCTATGTCTCAGGCGGCTACATTTCCAATTGCAGGCTCCTATCATCCCACTCGTCTCTATCCCAAGCTCAATTATGAGACAACCTCATCCGCATCAACCTCGTCTTCGGTCTCGACCTTTTTATTCTCAGCCTTTCCGCTCAGTAGTAGATCGCCTACTCATAGCAGCTCGGCATAGTGGGCTCATCTGGTCTTAGTCATGGAAGACTCTCAGGTCTGAGGGTGGAGTCGATGACGGGATAGGTCCAGGCTTAGGGTATGTTCATAATGACCCAGATGTATTAAGTTTCGTATAATGTTTAATGTTTGCCATCGAAATAGTTTTATTCAGTATTTGTTTCTAATGAGGTTTATTGTGCAAGTTTGACAAAACAATTTGTCCGATCCATAACAAGGCAATTAAGTCCTTCTATCTATGAGCCTGGAAGAACTACCACCACAAGGTAGAGGATAGCACCAATTACAAGGTGAGACATTGGAAGTTGAAGTTGAGAATTCATGAAGGGTGAGAATGACCTATATTCGGCATTTTCGTGTCCAAAAGACCTATGAACCTACAAACTGTGAAAACCATTCCCGTCTTTAAATAAAGAAATAAAGTTGACCGTGGTTAAATCAAAGAATACTGATCTCTGTTGAAATTGGAATCGAAACATCAATAACGGCGAAAATGGCCTATATTCGACCGTTTTCGTTTCCAAAAGACCTTAACAGCCCTTAAAACTCTCGAAACCATTCCTTTAGTTTGAATAATAGAATAACTTGGATGTCCATTGAATAACGAAATATGACGTCAGTTGAAAATTGGCAGTAAAACTCATTTAAGTGACAAAAAATGATGTATAATTTTTAGTCTCCAAAACGACCTTACGGACCCAAAATCTGAAATCATTCCATAGCTTTAATTAAAGAAAAAACTTGAATATGGTTTGAAATCAAGAAATATGATCGTCGTTTGAAAGTGGCAATCGAAACTCAATAAGGCGAAATGCCATAATATTCGACCGTTTTCGTTCACAACGACCTTAAGACCCTCAAAATTCTAGAAACTCGTTCCGTACTTCGAATGATGTAAATAACACTGAATTGATTTTGAATAATGAAATTGATCGTCATTGAAATTGGCAAGTAAAACGACACATGCATGTCAATTTATCTTTTCTTTATTTGGAATATAATATTATTGTACGAACTTATACATTTGTAGGAAAAATATGCTCAAAGTTTGAGTCTCAGGCAAGTGGTTGAGCGTATCCAACCAGGTCTTCTTGAGACGTTGGTGCTCCGGAGGGCGATGTTCGTTCTAGGTTTGACAAAGATGAGCTTCTTCTCTATACGAGAGAAGATTCGCGGCGCGGGTGATCTGCGTACTCCATCGTTTTCTTCTCAGTTGGCACAAATTTCGAGCGTTTAGAGGTGTTGAGCATGCTAGGTGAGTTAGAGGAGAGAGGCTCGCGAGGGAGCAGAAGAAGAAATGGAGTGCTACATCGACAATATTTGAAAGTTGGTCGATGGATTTTCATGTAGTGGAAATTCGGCGGTCGTCTTTTTTTCCCCTGCCCCCCCCCCCCCCCCCCGACGATCCTACAGACTGTTCAGGCTTCTAAGCCTTCGAGCATAGTTGTTAGGTAGATTCGTTTATTATACGTATGTGTTTTATTTGTCAAAATTTTCTCATCATTTGGAATTTGAAATTGCAACAGATTTATTCTGTGTTTCCTGTTTTTTTTCAAATTTAATATATAATTTATCTAATTTTTAACTTTCAATTGCAATATTACAAATATGAAATATAGTTAGGGGGGGGGGGGGGGGGTGAATAGGTAAAAGGAGGCAAAAAATAAAATATCATTACCGACCGTACAAGGTCGTATAATTTAAAAAACAATTCAGATCGCGAAATTCGGCGATAACTATTTTTTTGAAAATAAAATTGTTTACCTGACACAAACCGTGTATTTTTTTTTTTAAAAAAATAAGTTTACCGATGAATTCTGCGGATAGTAAAATCTTTTTTTAAAAAGGAAAATTACTTTACCGACAACGAAGGTCGACGGTCCGGATTAGGTCGGCAGATTGGATTTACGAGCCCCAACGTTACGCTAATCGACGTTATTGACTCCCTCACATGATTTACAACCGCTTATGACGGATCGACTGAGACTATTTTTTCTTGTTGTGTTGTTGTTCCTAGTGCTAAGCTAGTGTGGTGGTTGTGTGTTTTGGTGGTTGATTTATGGTCTTGATAGGGGTTATAGTGTTGCAATGCGTTATGTTGTGATGTTTTTGGGCGTTTCGTGTGTAAGGCTAATTTTCTGCTTATTAGGTGGTTGAATTGAGTGGTTATTAGGTGTTTTGTGGTGTGGTTGGTGGGTTCACATAGAGCAACTTATAATAACAACCATTTGCAATTTTTTTATATAAGTGATGAAATAGTATGATAGGTCTGTCAAACCGGACCCGAATACTAGTTTTTTTTTGGGTTTTCTACCTTACCCTTAATTCCATTTGTACAATTAACCTCAAGTTTTCTTCCTCCCTATATACCCTAATTTTTAATATCTATCTAGTAATACCAAACTTGAATTTCGAGCTTAACCATTCTTTTTTCTCCAATATAAAACAAACCCACCTTCACCACCCACCTAAGAACCCACCCTCCACCACCACCGCATCCAACCAAACCACCACCCCGTCACGCCACTCACACCAATCATCGTTAGTCATTTGACTCGCCCAGACCACCGCCGCATGCCCTGCCACCCTAAACGAATCGACCACCACCAATGTCAAGAAATCCTCCCTGTAGGCCTGTTGCCACCCCGTAGGCGCTGTGGGCCTACATCATGGTGTGGTTCTGTTGTTGGGGCTTGATGCACAAACCCGCAGTGAAGTGCGTTGGGATGTTGTCGATAGGGATCCCACCGTTGCCTATAAAGGTTATCACGCGACGCCGAAACGTTTTAGTGCCAAACAATGGCCACGGTCCGAATCCGAGTAACCAGCTCTGGTTCCGGACATGGTACGATTGAATTTCTTGACCCAATCTTGCCCGCATGTAGCGCCTCTACTCGGTTCTCTTGAATCCATTAAAACACGATTTTGATCACCAATTATATATTCAGAACCTTATTAGCCATTAGCCCTAAAAATACTACAAAAAGTGATTTTTATTATGCACCAACAACTTACTAGCCAGAAAAATGATCACTTGATATTATTCAAATTAAAAAGTGACCTAAAAAAGCCGGTTGTCTATGTTAATCTACTTTAATGTGATAAGCAATTGAATTCGCTTTTTTAGCAATATATACAAGTGTGACAAAAACTATGTACAATGAAACATGAAGACAAAGCTTATAATAGCATAATGAAGGTTCTGTTTAAGATATCAGAAGGGGGGGGGTGAATTGAGTATAATCTGACTGTGACCAATTTTCTTTTGGCTTTGATTCTTATAAAAGGAACCAGTTGGCTTTTTCTATACCCAGCGGAATAATAAACATGTAAAAAACACACATTAACGAGTTCACCCAACTTGGCTACGTCTCCTCCCTAAGCTCTTTTATTAATCAACTTGAAAACAAAGACTGCTCCTCTACGTTTTCCCTACTCCAGGAACCACTACACCATCCCGGATACCTTCAATGCTAATGTGCACTCGACTCACACCGGTACAGCTCCCACTCTGTGATAACTGATAACTCACAAACGCAACTACCCAGTGCTATTCACCCGTCATGTTGATAGTAGCCATCTGACTCATGTTTTTCTTGCTCTTGTATGAGCATTACTTCTTTAGAAAGCAGTAAGAGATCATGTCCATGATCTCGTGTATACTTAATGTTTATTGAACTAGTGCTTCTTATGTGTTCTTTCTCCTCAATAGTCTAGTATTCTCTTTTTTAATCGGTGCGACCGAGAGCTACTTTTCTTTTGAGATCGTGAAGTACGTAACGTGCTAATATTCTACATTAACTGGCATACCCTAAGCCCATAAAGTGCTATTCTCTCCCCGCCTCGCCATACCAACAAGGGGGACAAATTAGTTTTATGGAAATTATTTAAGCTTGTTCATTTCTATCCTTAAGATTTTTCACACGAAAGATAAATATACTCCCAGTTTCATGGAATATTTAGATATATAGTATCCATCTATAATTCCCGTGCCAATAATCTTTCAAAATATCTTTTGAAATATTTTAGAAAAACCCTTTTCAAAACCGACACAAACAAAATAAAACAAATTCCAGTGATACTAAGCTGTTCCCCAGTGGTTCCTCTGAGTGTTGTTATGGAATTCTGTTCCAAGCTTGGTTGACTCACGAATTCACAACGGATACTCAAAACACTTAAGCACTTACTTCACTTCCATTTGAGTCACTACTACAGACAGTATTACATGAAAATCCTTAATTAACACTCTAAACTTACAATTCTTCGATTCCTCATTGCAATCTTCTAACAATTGATCTTCTTTAATTTACTTCAATCTCTTATCACAATGCTTTCTTCTCGCTCGAATTATCTTCGAAAGATTCACACTTCAAGTCTTGGAATAAATCTATTACTGCACAATATAACAATGATCTAACATGCAACAAGAAGAATAATATACTGTTCTCTCCAGTGGATAACAGTCAATGAAAAACAGCTTCACTGTTCTGCACCAGTAATGACGTTCTTATGTTAACAGCTGGTTCCCTGTAATAAAACAGTTAGTTTTCTAAGATAGCAATGCTCGTTAAAATATTAATCTTGTCAGAAACAAGTTTCTTAAAAGCTGGTTCCCAGAAAAACCAAACAATAATTTCATTACTTTATTCACCTCCTTTTTCCTGATGTTTGTCACTCATTCACAAGAACTTTACGGCACTCAACAAATTCCCACGTATTGATTGATACAGAACTTACAATGATAGTTCCTGACACTCTAACAGTTAGAAACAGACAACCTCAATTTTTGTACAGTACTCTATAATATATGTTTGAGCAATAACCAGCAGCACCAACTTACTCAAGAACAAGGTGTAGCTATGCATAACTGTCCCCTACAAGAAAAGACACAGACTCTCAAGAACAAGTAAGCCTATGTCTAAGCTGGTTCTAACAAAGAAAAGACTCAATGAACCAAGAGTTGAGCATTCTAACTGATTCTACAAATGAAATTAAAGACCCTCAATGAACAAAGTTACAATGCTAACTGTTCCTACAAAGATAAAAGAGCTCAATGACAAGTTAGCTATCGTCTAACTGTTCCTACAAAGAAAAGCTCAAAGAACAAGTTATTATTCTAACTTCTCCATAAAATACTTAACTAAACTAAGATTCTGAGCTTTATGAACATTCGACACTTCTTTCCCCCTTTTGCATCAATTAAAAAATCTCACAAGTAGCACATTTGCACGAAATAGTTTAAATGTGCTCATCCATACAGTCATTCAACCACCATTCAGTTATCAATGCTGCAAAAGAAATCAGAGTAGAACATAGCATCTATAGCAAAATATTGAGTGTCCAGTACAAGTCAGCAAAAGGTTAACCAAAGACCCTAATCCACATAGAAAGCAGTCTGATGAATAGGTGAATAAGTACGAGCGCCAACAGAAATCAGTTCATTTTATAGTAGTCACAGAATAATAGGGCTTACCCCGAGACAACAGGAGATATACAGGCCATCCATCCTTCCGCATCATACTCTTCATCCTCACCCTTTTTGTTTTTTGGCTTAATAAAATCTCTTACTTACTTACCAAAAAAAAAWTWAAAATAATTYCTCTGTTTTTTTAAGTTGCATCAGTTTCTTTATAAGTCAATTTCATATATTAGTTGCATCTCTTTGGTTTTTTTCCCCTTTTTTGGATTGGAGGCCACAATAAAATATCCATTAACCTCTCTTTAATCTCTTCTTTTTAGTGAGGACCACATWACTTTCCCYATTTACTCTATTAAAATACTCATAAATTGTTTCAAGAATCTTCTGAAACCAAGAGGGAAGTTTTAACCRCTTGTTCTAYCCCTTACTCTCATTTACGACAACAATATGAAGTCACAATAATTAACAACGTATACAAAATCTGCCAATTCGAAACTGGAAATAAAATGTATAGAATTCGGCTCTCATAGAGGCCAAAACCTAGCTTTGTCCTTGGAGATACTACGGAGTATATGTAAAAATGAAAAAAAAAATGTCTGATATAACCGGTAGTATCACAAACATCCTCTGATTTATTTATTGATTTAGATATTTGATTTCTCCTACTAATCAAACTTTAGGTGGACAATGAAGGCACATACAATCGCCTTGAGTATTACAATAAGCCATGCAAGGAAGGCAATACGAGCAATCATCATCAGTTTTACACGGCGTTAGTTCGATTCTACTCGTTGCTTTTTCGCTAGAATTTCTTTCATTACCAATGTTGTTGTAATGAACATGCTTTGCTTGTGCTTCGACTATCGTCTCTGAAAGTGAAATTCCTACACAGAAAAGTATTAAAATTTAAACATACATTAGTTTATTTATACATCAGAATGAACAAACATGCACCGATTCTAAAAATCCAATAATCATGTACTCCCTCTATTGCATTAAATTCATGCCACTTCTACTTTACACCTCTATTAATGCGCAATTTGTATGCCAAATATCTTTAAATATACATTAGTAAAAATTATAAATATTGGATTTTAATAAACTACTCATCAAGACGATTCTAATAACACCTCATTTGACTATATTCTCTCTTATATATCRACCGGAAATTAGAAAACTTTCTCTACTAATGAATAGTGTCGATTTTGCTTGTGACACAAATTTAGTGGAACGGATGGAGTATATAATATTTATTCAAATATAAGTATATAGAATTATTGTTAGATGTTAATTCCTACCAAAAATCTTGCATTTATCTTGTAATTGAGACCCGAAAAAAAAATACCTGATATAAGAATGATGATTATTGAAAGCAAACMAATATAATTCTTAGAATAGAAGGTATTGTCCATTGCAATATTCAAGCAGTTGGTAGTTCCTCTATGAGAATTTTTATTTATTTAAAATATCAATGAGATAGGTGCTTTATATCCTTTAGTATATAAAGCTCATAGCTGGTGTGATTGATATCCTAAAATTAGGAAAATAGATATGGAATAAGTCTATTACTAATATTGTGTAAAACATAAAAAAATTTGAATAAAGGCTCATTGTGATGTATTATCCAAGGAGAAATAAAACTGTGGCTCACATACAGATTAGATTTGCATGTTTTTTTGACAATGTTTTTGGATTGAATTTTTTTGATGTGCAAAATGTTTTAAATGATTTTAATTAAATTTTGTGAGAAGATTTAGAATGAATGTTGTATAATAAGTAATGATCTCTAATTATACATCATATAAGTCACTTTTTATATGTGGTATATTTGTAATACTATAAATATTATACATATATCCTTGTAAGATTTTACGCCAAACGTAAATAATCGTAATCTATTTATTGTATCTTCAATGCATAATCTATAATATTACTAAAGCAAAGACCCGCTACATCGATATTATACAGCATGTCAACTTCTCATTCAAAAATTCTTCAAAATTAAAATAACATCATTTTTTTCTTTTTTAGATATATAACCTTGAAATGCTTCCGGGACTAGAAATTTAAACATTATCTATACAGCTTTTTCTATCAAAAATAATGAATTAAATATTACATAGTATTTTCTATTAATAGAAAATTTAAATTTATAACTAAATCCATTACCATAGTGAATTATAAATTTACAGACACAAAAAAAATCCTGGATTTATATTTTTTATACTCAGTTTTAGTCATAGATTAAAGTTGCAACAGTACAGTTGTTTTTCAATAACATTTTTCTTTGGGGGAAAATATATACTTTCTTCAAAAATAAAAAAAAATAAATGAAATATTAAGTTAGCTATAAGTTATAGATGTTCCTTTTATAAAATATATTAAAAATAATTAAATATATAGTCTATATGAATAGTGCAACGCACGGGGCTAATCTAGTATATTTACAAAGATTATAAAAATTTGAAAAATACTAAAGGCGAGAAATTTTTAATGTGAAGTGATGTGTCAGTTTTGGAATGAGGGTGGACTTAGTGTTCTACATACCCCTTAAGTAATGAAATTCAACAACTTTTATCATTATTACTTTTGCATGCAAATGAAATTTCAATAATCACTACAACAAAATCTCAACAACCAAACAAATTAAACATGCAACAATTTAACCAATACAACAACAATAAAACAAATAACAAGCCCAATTGAACAAGTTCAAGGATCATAAGGAACCCTAAGATTCGGATAGAAAATATAATTTTTTGTATCAAATTACAAATAATTAATGAACTCCTCACACTTCAACCAACCAAAGATGTATTCAAAATATTCAACAAAATAAAAGTTATGAAAACATTACAAAATAACAACTAAATTCGATAAATAAATGTTACAATAGGGAAAAATTACTCAACTTGAATTAATCAGCAAAGAAAATATAAATGAGATGAAATTGGGGTGAATTGGATACAGTGGAGAAGAAGTTATAGATTGAGAATAAGAAGAGGTTGCCAGAAGAAAATAAAGATGTTGAAGTGTGAAAGAATAAGAATAGAATGGAAGAAGATGATTAAGGGGAACAAAGCGTAAAGAATGGAACATAGAATAGAATAAAAAAAATACAAATTAGGGGAAAAGTATATAAGAATAGAAAAAAACAAAGTATTACCGGAAGACAGCCTAATTTATCGGGTGAAAATTATTTGTGCTACTCGTTGCACGCCGAGAGCCAGTTCGTGCTATTTGCGCACCCGTCGCAAGTTCGTTGCTATGTTTGTGGACTCGAGCAAGCTGAGGTGTTGTTCCGGCCAGATTTTGCCTTTAAGATTTAGCTAAAGAGTAGTAGAGTTTGTTCTTAGATGATTCTTATTTCTTCGGAGGATTTGAACTGCTGATTTGAATAGTTTTTGTACAATGTGTTTGGTCGGTAACATTAGCAGATTGTTAGAGTTTTGTATTTCATTGATATATAAATTACATTTATGGACATTTGTTTTTTATTCAAAAACATTTAGGAAAAGTTGTCCAAAACTACCTAAGTTACACTGGTGTTTTGCGGAAACTACCTAGGTAGAATTGGATGTCTAGAACTACTAAAGATTTTACAATTTTTTGTTGAATCGTACCTGATTTTCAACTCCGGCGTTGACCTCCACTTTCCGGCCATAAATACGCACGTGAGTGGCACGAGTTCTTTTTTTGTCTTTTTATGCTCACTTTCCTCTTTTCAACCTATTTAATCAAAACTTTCGTTGTTTGCGTGAATTGGGATTTTATCACTCTCCAATTAAATGTCTCCCAACTAAAATTAATTYAAACTCACTCCAATTAATTTCTCCCAMCAACACCTTAAATATAGCAATGGGTCTTCATTCATTCAWCTTATTTCCTTAAGAACGCATTTTTGGGTTAATTTTCTTTCTTCTCTCTCCTCTTTGYTCTACCATTTGTGGGTTTCTGAAGAACTAATCAAAGTAAAGATYTAATCTTTTACTTCCTTTTTTATTTTGTTATCTAAATAGTTTTCTTTGGTTTATTGGTTTGTTTACTTTTTGAATTCACAAATTAGGGTTTAATTTTGTTTTGGTTTTTCTAATCTTTTGATAAGTTGTTATGTTTTTGGGTTTGTCAACAATGTCGAGTGGTAGCGTTCAAAGTGCAGCTTGTCCAATAAATCAAAGATGCCAATGTGGGATTCCCGTTGCTCTTTATGTTTCTTGGACTAAACAGAACCCTGGGAGAAGGTTCATGAAGTGTAAACTGAAGTTAGGCAAGAAGGAAGATAAATTGGGGTTTGGTTTTTGGAAGTGGGTTGATCAGGGCATGGTTCCTTGGCAAACAGAGGTTGCCAATCTGCTGTTGAAGGAGAATAAGGAGTTGAAGGAAGAGGTTGTTGGATTGAAGGCTAAGTTGGAAGAAGCTAACCAAATTCTTGTCACTCGAGTTGCAGGGGAGTCAACTGAGTTTAACAGTAACTTGAAGAGAGGAAAGAGTCAGAGCATTGGTGGTTCTATTAATGGGATGAAGTTCTATGCTTTCCTCATCATCCTGGTTGTTGTTTTCATTGCTAGGGTCATTGCTAAATGATTTCAATGGTGTTTGGATTGTTCATGAAGCTGTGTTAGAATGGTGGTTTGTAGTCTGATGATTGTGATTAGATAACTTGTAGTAGTAAGTTGTTATGTTTGTTTTGGGTATGTCATTAGCAAGGTGGTTGGATGATGTTAGTTTTTGGTATATGATCTGTAGATGGTGGTTGAATTAGAATTTGGTTTGGGTGATTCCTTTTGGACAAATGAAATTATGTAAAGAATTTGGTTGTTAATGAAAGATGTCTTATTGAACTAAATTCTTATGCCTTCAATTGTTTGTTGCAAGATATTMGACAAACTAATACAAAAACATGCAAATTTCAATTGAAACCAAGAGAATCACTTGTTCATGCTCAAAATCATATTGCTACCAAAAGTACAAATGCTTCCTGACTTACAAAACATAACATAACRTAACATAAGACATAAAATGGAGAATTCAAGCCCTAAGGCAACAAGTTTCCAAAAGACTAACTAAATTGACTAATGTACTTTCCAAAACATTACATTGAAACTAAATTTTGAGCATCTTCAATCGAGTGAAATGCRGCTTGCTTGACTTGATTGTGTAGCCACCTGTGGTTGTATTTCTTGTTGGCCAACAGTTTGTGACTTACCTCCTTTTCCCTTCTTCCTGTTCTTTTTCTTCTCTAAGTTGATGGCCACTGGATTAGTTGACTTAGGTCTCCCTCCTTTGTTCTTGGGCTCARTTGGCTTCTCCTTAGCTAGATTTTTGCATTTATTTGCCCTGTGACCACAGTGGTTGCATTTTCTTTTCTTYTTTTCTTCAACTTTTCATTGCTCCTTCTTTCTTTTCTTCTCATCRGGTGTTCCTGACATTACTCTGAACTCAGGTGACTCAGATATTGGTAAACCTGGTTGCACCTCCTACTGAGACAATCCATGTTTCTTATATATACCAAATAGTCTRTGGTTYAGAGTATCCTAAAGCCCTAATCCACCCTACAATCACAAATAACAGACTTCATCCTCATTTAAATGAAGCCCCAACCCACCACCCTCATAAGTACTCTTGTTCTTCTTTGTGACAAATTGACCACCATGGTACAACCTAACACTAATTGGCCCCATGAAATTATAAACAGGATAATATATGTTGTCAACACCATTAAACCTAGGCAAAATTCAAACAAATCGCATACAATTACAAAACAATCCAATGTATAATTCACATAATTTTTCATCAACAAATTGCAAAATAGAAAAAGAAAAAGACGAAATCAAACACATACATACCTCCTACGAACTTTAGAAACTAATTCGAATTTCGTTGCATTTTTTGTGTCATTGCTTGCTTGAATTGGCTGGAGGAAAAAGAGATTTTTTAGAAACTTTTTTTTTCTGAATATTTGTAAAGCGATACATTAGTTTCACAGTATATAAGAAAAAAATGCTTTTCAATTCTCATTCTGACGGATGAACTTGGGGAACATTAATGCAAATTAACAATTTGATGGGAGTATAAGTGAATAGTTGAATAGATTAATGGGAAGTTGGTTTAATGAGTAATATATAAGAAGGAAAGTCATTGGAAGTCAAGTAAAAAATAGGGTTGGATTAAATAGGTAGGAAGAGGAAAGTGAGCAGAAGAAAGATTAAAAAAAAAAAAAAAAGAACACGTGCCTCACGTGCAGTATTTATGAGGGATAAGTGGGCGGTCAACGCGGAGTGAAAAATCAGGTAGCGGATAAAAGGATTGTAAATTTTAGGTAGTTTTGACGAACAATTTCTAACCTAGCAGTTTCGCAAAAACAGTGTAACTTAGGTAGTTTTGGACAATTCTCCTACAATTTATTATATAGAGTATGTGGAAAAATAGACATTATTTTTTTCTCCTACCAAAATCGAATGAAAGCAACCCAATCTGCTTTTCAAAAGAGTGTTTTTTGGATAAGAATTTATTGCGTACAAACTCTATTTTAAAACTCTCTACTACCAAAACCAAAAGGAGTTTTGACTGGTCCAAACTCTTCCAAAATTTTAGCTTCTTCAATTGTTGTCAAACACCCTCTAGGTGATTTAAAATATATTAGGTTAAAAGTAGAATTTAGAGGAAAAAGTCTTCTGGAAAAATATATAGGGTATGTTATTTTCAATTCTATTTGTACTTAATTGATTGGAATTGTTGATGACTTATTTACTTTGTGAGATGGGAGAGATAAATAGAGTATACTTTATAGTATGTATTCGTGAACTTATCTTATTCAATTGCTACTCGAAAATTAGTTGAACAAGAACATATATTTTGACTTTACAAGCATAAAAGTGATTAAAAAAGTATGAAACTGAGGTATTATTATCTAGATATTTTTGTGTGCAAAAGCAGGGCCAGCTCACTAAAAACAAGAAAAATTAAATAACTAACAAGGTGTTGTAAGGCATAATTAAATCATCAAAATGAGAGCTCTTAGTTTATCAATCTAATAATAAAAAAAAATAAAAAAACGATCCAATTGAACAACAATTATATTAGCTAACTTATACGCCACCTTATTTTCCTATACCGAAACAATAGGTGAACACATATACGTTCCGGTTTATTAATTGTCTGGCAATTATTTATTATAGCTTTCTCGTTTTTTTTTTTAAACGTTCAGTTCTTTATTTGAAAATTTCAATAAAAACGCATCATTTCTTTCTTTTCCTTTTTTGGGATGAGGATACAATTTAACACTACTTTAATTAACATATATTCTACAACATGCTCCTACTTTAATTTTTCTATTCATTTTTGTCTCACTCATCACGCTCGTCAAATTTTTGCTTCAAGAATGTGAAATGAAAGGTGTGATTATTTGAGAAACGGAGGTAGTGGAGAAGTTGGTGGAAACACTCCCCCTCATTGATGGTCATTTGTTTCTAGCATTAAATTACAAGTTTTGTTGGGAAATCGGACACAAAGCAAGCAAACAACACAATACAAAGAAAAAAAGCAATAACACAAGAATTTAATGGGTAATTGTGTTAGACCCGTCAACACAATAAAGGAATTGTATTTAAGCTTTAAAGACACATTACAAACATCTTTTATGAGTTCTCACACTGTCCTATATTTGTAAACTACTTAAATCACCCTCTTTTGTTTCTCTCAAACCTAGGGATGAAAATTGATTTTCTCTCTTCTACTTTGCTTGTATACTATCTACGTAACAAGGTTATAATAAACACTAACACTAAACTTGGCTTATTCTCACAAAAAACATGTGCTAATAATTAACCACAAACACATGCAAAAACAGAGCACAGGACGCCCGCAAATGCGTGATCATGCATAGAACACAGAACCAAAACCTTGACCCACGCACAAAAATGCGTGACTCGCGCACTACTCAGACTGGTCCAACTTGAAACGAGTCATAATTCTTCGTTACTGGCACCAAATCAAGCGTGTGACTACCGTTGGAAAGCTCTTTGAACCAGCTCTCACTCCAATTTGAATCATCTCAAAACTCATTAGATTGAGAGATATGCTCGTTAAAGATGACCTACTGCATTCCTACGAACTTGGGTAGTGTGTCTTGACCTCGACAAATTTCGTTGTCATTTGAAATCTAGCTTATAAACCATATTGTGCAGGCCATCTCGAGTCCTTGTTCAACTTCTAGCAATTCGGCTCGATAATGAATAAACAATCTGCGTAGTCATTGTTTGATACACGCTTTGTTGTCCATTTGAACCACTAGATTATCACAACCATACTGTACAACCATCTCGAGTCCTCGCTCAACTGCCAGCAATTCAGCTTGATACGCAGTCCAAACTCTGAATTTTGCTATTGATCTGCAATAGTTTTGAAGTAGAACTCAATTTGYTTCTTTTGAATGTAGTGGAAGAAGAAAAATCTATTGTGATCGTCCCGCGCTAATCTTCATCAATAAATTCATTCCTAGAGAAAAACAAGCACACATGATCGATAATGATCTCACAAAGGAAAATGATGAATCCAATAAAATGGAATGATGTCTCAGAAAGATATTAACAAGTCTCACGAAGAGAATAAAATAAGACAACATTAATGTAAAGAATAAAAACAAAAGAAATTATATAAGCAAAAAAAAAAAAGTGTTTACCATCAACCTTTAAAAGATGAATGGTAGGCTGGTAACCCCAATTTTAATACAAACAAAAATGAAAATATATGTTACTTTTTAAAAAATTATTTTACATAATTAGCTGGTTTATCATTGTGTTCTTGGTTTAGACACTTGCAACAGTAAAATAATTCTTTCTTTTTTCTTTTTACTATTTCATTATATAATTTGGAATATTTCATTTTCCCAATTTCCCTTCAATTAAATTGTTACCGAATTAAAACTAAGATAAACAATGGTAAAACATTGACTTGGTATATCAACAAGAGATACAAACACAAATGAACAGAAAACCAATAAATCAATAATACCTCCCTCATCGCTYTTCCACACATCTTAATATTTGATATAAATAGCAATTAATCAATCAAAACCTTAGTCCCACTATTAGCACATAACATCAAAAACCAACACCATTTAAATGTGCGTGGACACGCTTTGAAGGGGTAGACCTGTTGTTATGGGCTATGAAGCCGATAACAACGGTGGGTTCATACTTGGGCTAAAGTACCTAACAAGTATCCATGCCATAACAGTATCACAAATCCACAAATAACACTAGAGGAGTATCACCCTTGTCAACCTCAAATSTCTTGGTAACTTTCTTATCAAAACCAAGAAATTCCAATTCATAAGTCCCATGGAAGCCCCTAAAACAAAACTGTCCTTGCTCGTCAATATGTCCTTCASCATGCGTTAACCATTCTCGCTTGAGCRAAAGATACCTCTTACCTGCTTCGTTGATATCACCTTCAGCATTCACAAGGTGTGAGTTCTCCCTGCACATAAACAGTTCCCAGAACCCCCATAACACAATTCCTTCGACTGCTGGATGAGCAAAGGCCTCCCGAAGCATGACCTCTAAATCATCTGCTCTTACATGCTCATTAATAGAAGCAACATCGAGCTCAGTGAACCATATTGGAAGGCGAAGAACAGCCAACTTATCGAGGGCAGAGCAGACAATTGACCCTATAGGACTATCAATGTGTCCTTGAATTCCCACACCTCCTACCGGTGCACCTTGCTCTTGTAAGCTCAGGACTTGGTCAATGTACTTCTCTGGGCTCGAGTTTGRATCRTGTCCATCTTCAACATGGTAGTCGTTAACAAATAAAAGCGCAGACGGGTCTAGCTTGTTTGCTGTCTTGAACATGTTAGCCCGTATATCTTTACCTAAATAATCTTGGTAGAATGATCCATGCAACATTTCATTATTGACATCATAGTGCCTGAAYTTCCCTTTGAAGTGCGTGAGCAGGTCCGTGAGGCGGTTTTGTACAGTTGTCGTTAAATCACATGTACTGAGGGCTTTTACCCATGATTGAACAGTGAAGTCTACTTCCCAGAAGATGCAATGCCCTCGAGCTTGTATGTTATTCTTTTGGCATAATTCCAACATTTCATCAGCATCCTTGTAATTGATATTACCTTGTTGTGCTTCAGTCCAACTCCACTTAAGTTCATTTGCAAACACTGTCCAGTTGAAGTTTTCAACAAAAAAGGCCACAAAGTCTTCATTGTCTATGTTTGTCCTGCTTATACAAGAACCAAAGGGAAAGCTGTTCTTTGTTTGCCTGACTCTCACAAAGTTTCCAAATGTGTTGTGTCCTGTGACTTTCAAGACTATATCACGTTTAYGTATCTGATAATTAGAGCACACAGATCAGAATAAAACTCAAGGAAATTTTTTCATACAACCAAACCATGATTGATGGTTCAAAAAATTTCAATAACAAACATTACTCGAAGTCATTCAAGAGTAATAAGGAAGGAAATTAAGACCAAAGAAAAATTTAATTTTAAGCTTGTCTTTGATAATGTGTGGGAATTATGTAAGTAAATATCAATATGGCAGCAATTGTTATAGCTTTGTAGTTTTGACATATCTTGATATGAAAGTAATAAGTTATTATCAACAAGAACAAAGCAGATGTAGCTGTTCCCAAATATTTGACATCAAAATGAGCAACAAGTAAAATGGAGAATCACAGAATTAGCCATTCAACTAATTCTCAATAGGACAAGCACTATGGCAAGTTTAAAAAACATTAATTAAATGCAACTCATGAATATGGAGTAATAGAAAAAACCCTTTGTTGCTCCTAGTGTCATATATGGTATCTACTGAATTTTATTCAAGGAACTAGTTATAGTTGGTCAATATATCTAATTTAAAAAACTCAACATAAAAGATACAGACATTCTTTAAAAAAAAAAAACCATCTTTCCATTTCTAAGATCCACGGTTATTTTTGTTTTGGATTTTAATGGAACAATTGATAACGGCACATTGCATTGCTTGTGCTTCTTTATTCATTGTAAAATAGCAGGGTAGTCGGTTTGTGTTTCAAAAAAAGTTAAGTGAAAACAGAAAAACCTCCTTAATGATAAGAAGTTGTGAAAGGAACCATTTTAGAGGCATTCAGGTAATCACAAAGTTGTGCATTAGATTTTCRAAATACATAATCATTGGGAGGTACCTGATCAGTCTGCCTTTTCAAATTCTCAAACCTAGCTTGTCGATCAACAGCGAAAATCAGAAGACTTCCAAGCATGAAATCTACTCCAGGACAAGGGCCTTGGACATGCAGCATGACCTTCGATGGTTGCTTCTCGATCCTAAAAGAACCACCAACTTCATACCATCTGTCATCACTGATCTCAATTTGACCCCCATTAACCCACTGTCCATCCACACTCAATGCAATGTTGACATTCTGTGGTCCATAAGCAGCAGATCCAACTTTAACCCAAGCAGAAACTTGATATGTGAGAAAGAGCTCCACCTTGTCAGTAATCATTTGAGCAGGACCCATCCAGTTTTGACTGCGATTTGTAACAAGGATGTAACGACCACTTAGTGGCTCGTGGGGACCAAGTGAATTTGCAGCCATGGGAGGAACAATATGTGGTGAACCATTTCCCACGCTTAATGTGCAATCGCCAAGTGGAAACCAGCCATTGGTGCCATCACTAAGGTCACTATTTTGAACTATGTTGGTTCCAAAAGAAGCATTCTGTAAGAAAAAGTAGATATTTGTAATGCAAAAGCTTAACCATTAAACAAGGAAATCTTCCGTAGAACCTAAGGTTTGACATATAGACAATATAGTAAAAATACCCATAAAACCAAGGCAGACAGAATATAAATAAGAGGCCAAATGATATTTTAAACTGTTTGTTAAAGTTAAAAGGTACCATGGCAATTTTTCTTCATAGATAATGTACTACTACTAAGTTACTAAAAATCCTCTTCAGTAACTATAGAGTAATGCATTTTTACCAAGCAAAAAATAGTACGGTAAAATGTCCAGAGCTGACCTTAATGGTTGATAGAGGAGTTGGAGGAGTTTTGGGTGCATGTTTTACCACCATATTGTTCAGGAGTATGTCAGTACCAGGAGGCGGTCCTTCCAAATAGATAATCACACTTGATGGTGAGCCATTAATAAGGAATTTTCCCTGGATCTGTGCCCAATCTTTGTTGCTTGCCTGCACGCTTCAGGATAAAAGAGCAAATCCTTCAAACTAAGTAGGCTAAGTTTGAAAAAATTCATCAAATTTGGATGTAGGCTAAGTTTGAAAGTAGGCTAAGAGTAAATTCCTATATAACATGAGAAACACATTGGTGAAAAACAAATAATTTGAAATCTAAGCTATTTCAGTCTATCAAACACGCGCACACACACACACAAATATTATTGAATGATTAATAACTAGAAATCAAAGTGGCAAGCTCAGAACTGTGTAAAATTCACAAAACATAGTAGGACCTGTCTATCTAGGTTCTTTGTAATATTAACAGATGTCGTGAGCATGTGTATCAATAATGCTTTTGAGGAATGGAAAGAAATTACAGCAACAGCTAACATAGACAAAAGAAAGGATGGAAGAGTAGAGTAAAAGGAACTTGCTTTGAGATGCCAATATACTGCTCACACTTATCTGGTGCTTGAACCCACAGAGTAGTTCGGACATCAGCACAGGTAACTTGGTTACCAGATATCCGAACAGCAGCAGTAACCTCGTAAGCCAGCTTCCTCTTAACTCTTGACGTGATGTCCTGTTGAATTCCATTCCAACAATGTGTTCGTTCTGTTGCTGCAGCAAACAACTTGCCAGACTGCGGTTTAATTTTTCCATCAGTTGTAGAGTCGTGCAACACAAGTTTGCATCCTCTTCCAATCCAGTTACTGAGTCCATCTTCAAAGGCAGGGTTTGAAATTATATTCTCATCGCCATCATCTCCACATTTGCTAGCAATCTGTCAAATAATTAGATAATCTGAAATTCTGAGTAATTTTTCCCTCTAAGTGTTAACGACCAATAGTTAAACTTAATAACTGGAACAAAGTTATTGATTGTCCTTAAATTAACCACTAAATTCCAAATTCTGTAAAAATAAAATAGGAAAAGCATGTCAGTTAAATAAAAATTAGGAAAAATGGAATTAAATAAGGGAAATTCCCAATGGTACACACAAATTTTTGCAAAATCCYAGTGGTAGACATRARAGTTTGAAAATCCCACATATAGACATGAGTTTAGGGTATATGTGTGAAACTCAACGAAAAGCCACCATGGCCACCCTCAAACTTCCTCCGCAGTTGGTTGGGTGGCTRGGGATGGATGATTGAGTGKTTATGGTGGCTRGGGAGGTATGATTGAGTGATTGTGGTGGGTGTGGAGATTTGTGGAAGTGGTTGTAGTGGGCGTGGCGATTTGAGACAGTGGTAATGTGGTTGTCGCTAGGGAGGCATAGAGGGAGGTGGTTGTGGTAGGGGAGGCATAGAGGGAGGTGGTTGTGGCTGGGAAGGGCCGTTTGAGGATGTTCGGGGTGGTTTTGGTTGGTTTCACATATATACACTAAACACATGTCTATATGTGGGATTTTTAAACTCTCATGTTTACCAATGGAATTTCGCAAAAATTYGTGAGTGCCACTARGAATTTCCCATTAAATAACCTGAACTTTAGGCCTTCCGCTCAAAATAATCCGAACTCGGGTTTATCTCATAATAATCCTTATTTGTTACCTTATCTTCTCAAAACAATCCCACACCAAAAGTGACCTATAATTGTAGGTAAAAAAAAGATGATTAACTTGTTTGACCCTTCCAATTACATTTGACCAACCTAATTAACTACAATTAATCACTAATTAATTATACAACTTAACTAATAAATTTAAACTAAAACTAAAAAAAACCATAACCCTACCAGTCTACCACTACCCTCTCACTCCCACCAACCACCCAYTACACCAGCCACGCACTGCACCCACCCACGCACTCCACACATTGGCACCCTCACCACACCTTCTCCCTCACCCTCACAACACCCACGACCACTAGCACCCTCACTCACCCTCACAACTCCCTCAAYGAAACCACCGCCACCCCAATTTGCCCAATTCGCAACCCCCAATCGCAACCCCGAATCACCCAATGAGTTACTTTAATTGAGTTTGAGTGAATGAAGGATGAGAGAGAAAAAGAAGGGGTTGTACGTTGCGAGGGTGGCCTGGCGAAGACGAGTTTAGGGTTGATGGTGGTTGTGGCTGGGAGTGAGAGGGTGCGGTGGTGGTTGTTCGTGGTTCAAGAGAGGTGGTGAGGGCGATTTGGGGTTGCTGGTGGTGTTTAGTCGCGCTGTTGCTGCTGGTGATGGCTCGCGGTTTTGGCTGGTTGTGGTTGATCGCGATGTAGGCTGGTGGGCAGGAGAGAGAAGGAAGTGGCAGTGGGTAGTGTGGTGGTTATGGTGTTTGGTTTAAGGGTGAGAGGTAAGGAGAGTTAAAAAMMAAAAAAAAAAAAAAAAAARAAWTTAACTTGTTAAACAGGTTAAAGGTTAAAAGGATCGTTTTGAGAAGATAAGGTAACAAATAAGGATTATTCTGAGATAAACTTCAGTTGGGATTATTTTGAGCGGAAGGCCAAAAGTTCARATTATTTATTTCCATTTTTCCTAAAAATTAAGCAAATTACGTTATCTTTAGGAAACTTAAGGTCCATTCTTTTCAACTTACTTTGGCTAATCTTAACTATCTCAATTTACTAGAGCTTATAAGACCCTTCTTTTTTCATGTGCTTATTTGGACTTTAAAACCTCATTTCATAAAACTATAAAAAGTCAAACGTTATATTTGCCTATTTGAAATTATTTGAAAAAAATGAACTTATCAAGACCATTTATATAAGTGAAAAGAATAGATCTTAAGTAATCAAAACAATTCACCATAGAATAGGAGAGACAACATGATCATCCCTCTAGCTTTCACACCCACAATCAACGAAATAAAGTACTTGAGAATGTAATTCTAGTTTTACCAACTTTAGCATAATTGGTATATACTTCATAAGGATTTAAAAAATAAAAATTAAAACGAGTGCCTCGTGGCTCACGTACCATGGGGCTCGAAATTGTTACCGACTTTACAAGGAGGTCAATGCCGGGATGAGGTCCTTCCAGATAGAACAAAACATAATTGGGCATTGTTGTGAGCACAAAAGTTCCTTCCAAGGTCTCCCATTTCTCATTCGAGACCAAAATCCTATCCCAAACCAGTAAATACATCAGCATATTTTAGATTCATTAGAGATTTGACTATTTGAGTATAATTGGAGATGAAACAGTCAATCACCGTTCAATGGCTAGATACTTGATGTCARATTCTTTATACACTAATTTTAGAGTGGCTTGAATATTAGAAAATCCTTGACTTCCCGATACTCCAACTTGTGCAGATATATTATATGCAGAACCCAGAGATACAAGGCTCGTTATATCTCGTTCCAATCCTTGCCAGCATTCCGTCCTATTCATAACTTTTGCATGGCCACTGCCTAAACTTGTTGACTCAGCTGATACTATACATGCGTCACAGCAAATGGGGTACCAAAGATTTAGGCCTTGTGAAAATTTGTCATTTAGTATAATGTTTTCAGTGTGGTTAGTCTTTGTATCCACCATATTCCCGTTCATCTTCTGTCACAAATACATCAATGCATATCAGAAGCAACTTAGCATGTATGTTATCAAACACCATTGAATTGAATTAATACTATCATCAAGAAAAGAAATAAAGAACACAAAAGCAATGTACTTGAAACTAATGCCTTCAACATCTAAACTAAATCTATCACAGTTCAGTTCGTATCATGGTTCATAATCCGAAAGGATGCATATTGTTGGAGTAAGAGGGAGTTAAGCTCACTTCACAAGGCTCATAATGAGAATCTATCAAATAACAAATAGCAAGAAGAGCAATAACTTGCCATACTTAATTGCTTGGCTTGATTATATATTTTTAAAGATTTTTTGTCCAAGACTACCTTAGTTTGGGTCCATTTTGTGAAAAACTACCTTCCTTACAAAAATTGGTGAACAACTACCTTAGTGAATTTTTTGTTGACAACTGACAACATTTTTTCCCGAAAGTGACCACCTTTTTCTAGTGAGTAATTTGCATCATGATTGTGGTTTTTTTAATCATTTCTTAACATTTCCCTCCATTTCTAACCCTTTTCATCCTGTACCTTTGTCTTTTGGAAGTGGCTTAACATTTATGAAGAACCAAGAGATGGAAGATGCAAGGTTGGTATCTTGGACGGGCAGAAATCCGAGAAGAAGGTTCAAAAGGTGCACATTCAATTCCAGGGAGATGGAATTGTAGGTGGATTGACCAAGGTGTTGTGGCTTGGAAAAAT
This sequence comes from Bassia scoparia, assembly GCA_008642245.1. Classification (NCBI taxonomy): domain Eukaryota; kingdom Viridiplantae; phylum Streptophyta; class Magnoliopsida; order Caryophyllales; family Amaranthaceae; genus Bassia; species Bassia scoparia. Next base: position 20,383 of record SNQN01003783.1, on the reverse strand, counting down.
GATGATGCTAATCAACTTATAGCTGAGGAGGGGAATGTTAGAAAATGAATAAAAGAAGCCAAAAAATAAAAAATAAAAATATAAAACGCAATCAGGTGCAAGTCATGTGCAAATTACTCAATGCAAAAATGTGGTTAAGGTCGGAAATAATATTTTGGCAGTAGTCAACAAGAATTTCACTAAGTTAGCTTTCACCAATTTTTGTAAGGAATGCAGCTTTTCACAAAATTGGTCCAAACAAAGGTAGTTTTGGACCCAAAAAAAAATCAAAAACCTGACCTAATACAAGTAGTAACTTACAAATACATAAAAAATTAGAACCAGTGACAAAAAGTAAACAAAATTCAAACTAGAAAAGGAGAAATAACATCACATCATTCCTCTAGCCTCTACACCCAAAAAATGCGAAAAGTAATTCTAGTTTACTGACTTTCAGTATGGATTTTATACTTCTTAGGGAGTCAAGATAACATTAAAATGATTGTGTCRCGTACCATGGGGCTGGAACACGAAATTGTTACTGATTTTACAAGCAGGTCAATCCCAGGATGAGGTCCTTCGAGATAGAACACAACACACTCTGGTATTGCTGTGAGCACAAATGTTCCTTTCAAGGTTTCCCATTTCTCTTCTGAGACCAAGATCCTATGCCAAAGCAGTAAATAAATCAGTATATTTTACATTCAATAGAGATTTGAGTATAATTAAAAATGGAATAGATATTAATACCGTTCGATGGCTAGATAATCGGTGTCACGTTCTTTATACATTAATTTCAGAGTGGCTTGAATATTAGAATATTCTTGAGTTCCTGACACTCCAACTTGTGCAGAGATATTATAAGTAGAACCTGGAAAAACAAGGTTCGTTATATCTCGTTCCAATCCTTGCCAGCACTCTGTCCTATTCGTAACTTTTGCATATCCAGTGCCCAAATTTGTTGACTGAGATGACATTACAGATGCATCACAACAAGTGGGGTGCCATGGACATAGGCCTTGTGAAAAGTCATCATTCAGTATAATGTTTTCAGTAAGGTCAGTCTCAGTCCTTGCATCAACCATAGTTCCATCCATCTTCTGTCACAGAATACATCAACGCCTATCAGAATCAACTTAACATGTGTGTAACCAAACAATAATGACATCGATTACTACTATCATGAAGAAAAGAATAAAACGGATTTAATATCTATTCCATTTGTTCCAACGCATGCCAACAAACGGCTTCAACATCTCCATTTGTTCCAACGCAAGCCAGTTCGCATCATGTTTCATACTCCGAAAGAATGCAAGTTGTTGGAAATAAGAGGAAATTGAGCTCACATCACAGGAAGAAGAGCAATAGCTCACTGTACAGAATTGCTTGCTTGATTATATAGTTTTGTGCAGGATATACGAGTAGTAACTTGGAAAGACTTACATTACCCCTAAGAATAGAGGACCAATTACCCTTTCTATTTACCGTCTTTATTTATCGGTCCCTCTTAAACTACCCCACTTATGGACTATGGCTTCGATTGATTGATTTATCACTCCGACACTCCCTCTCTATTTACCCCACTTATGGGACTAAAGCTTTCTTTGATTTGATATAGGGTGAGCAAATCGGGTACCCGGTCATTTGGGTAGAACGAACAGAACCGGCCGGTTCCTGATAATTGAACCGGTTGGACCGGTTTCTACATAATTTTTGGAACCGGTTACCGGTAGATTTTTTAAAAAGCACAAGATTATCCTAGCTAATTCATACTTGTGCTTGTGTATTTTGCCACAAGACATACTTTATACAAAGTAATTTCAAGTTCTATATTTATATAATTTGGGCTTTTGGTCTTAGTCAAATGCATTTTAATAACTCAAAAGTCATAACCGGATACGGTTAAAACTTTTCGTTACCCGGACATCCGAGTCACAATCGGTCCTCAATTTTTTTGGAACCGGAAACCGGAACGGTACCGAATCCAATGGTTTCGGAACCGCCGATTCTCGACCGATTCCAGGTACCGAAAGGGGCACCCATTGTTTTTGCGTTTTTTTTTTTCTCAATCATAGTGTGATTTTGGTCATATCTCTTGATTTTGATGGTTTTACCATCTAGTGTGATTTTGTATATTTGATTCATTTAATCATATCCTTGTTTAACCTTTGATTTGAAAAAAAAAATGTGATTTTGGTCATATCCTGTCTTTTCACATCTAAGTGTGATTTTCATATCTTGATTCATTTATCACTAGTTTTTATGTGCAGCGATTGCGTGCGTTGGTTATGAAAATTGTAGTTCATCTAAAAATAATTAAGCTAGTATGTATCAAAATAGAATGTTTTACAGCTTATTAGCATACAAATTTATAAATTGTAACTGTTTTTAATATATAAAATGACTTGAAAATTCAAAATAAAACCGATTATGCTTCAATTCAATTGTTTAAAACTGTTCACGTAATTAAGTTACATAATAAACAATCTATTCGTTTTTAATCAGCATAATAAGCAAAGGGTATATTTAAACACATTAATCATATTATTTTCAAACTTCTATTAAGGTATACAAGACTTTAAAGGGGGGACACCCATTTCTCTCCCCTTCAACTATGATAATAGAGATATCCTGGTTTGAGTTGTTTCACACTTTGATTTGCAAAAAAATAAAGAAATCTTAGTGTCATTTGTCTGTGGGGCCCACTACCTCTGGTGCATTCACAATGCAGCAGACTGCTGCATATACATTTCTCTCCCGGAACTAACAATCCAGTGACATTTTTATATGACACTCTGTAATTTGAAGTGCAACTTTGAGGTCAAAGTTATGCGCTTTTTAAAAACCTAAAGTTGCAAACTTAATTACGAGTGTCATATAAAAATGCACTGAGATTGTTTAGAAATTTCCCATTATA
>SNQN01003782.1:31013-51514 GCA_008642245.1 Bassia scoparia | reverse complement strand
ATCCATGTAACAACGAAATATATCTATCTATGAAATAACTAATTATATCCTAACAAACTAAAATATTTATATCTAATATCAAGATAATATCCTAACAACCTAACAAACTTCTAATTCTATCAATCACGCGTAGCTTTCGGACTGACGTATCTCAATCTCGCGATTAATAGACGACTCAACAAAAATAAAACGAAATAATATTAAATAAATTATCCTGATGCTATTGAATATGCATCAGAAACTCCCACCCTTTAGTTTTTTGTTTTCGATCTTTAGCTCTGACTTTTTACTGGATTTTTTTTTATAAACTCCCACCTTGTAACGTTTCCATCAAAGAATTTCTCATGTGGGCCCAACGTTTTCTTTTTTCCTCCTTATATCTTTGTGTCATTTTTGATTTGAAGCTTTCTACCATCCTTTTCTTTTAAATTCATGATGGTGGTTTGATTTTGGAATAATTTTTTCCTTCAAAAAATTCAAGTATTTTACAATATTCAATTTGAATTCCAGTTTTTTCTTAAGTTTGATTTTGTTCTCCCCACGAAATTAGGATTTCAACATTTTTGTATTTGTAATTATGGGTTTGTTGCAATTGGAATTTAGGGTTTCTGTTTACAATTGACAAATTGATTCACTAACTAGTTGCGATTCGAATTTAGGGTTTTATATTTACACTTGACAAATTGAATGTCTTGTCCATCATGAAATGAAGTTGCAATTGATTTTTGGGATCGTATGAAACGAAATGAATAGATGAGGATGATTAGATGGTGAAGGATCGGAGCAGGATATAGAAGTAATTGAGAGGAGTAGCAACAAAAAGATGATTAGAGGAGGGCAATCACGAAGATAATTTGGGGAAAAAGGCAAAGAGGGCCCCACGTAACGACTTCTTTGACGAAATCCATTACAAGGTGGAAAGTTATTTTTTAAAAAATGCCAGTAAAAGGTGAAAGTTTCTAAAAGGTAACAATTTCAAGGCYGGAAAACGAAAATTTTCCTAATTTTTATTTGGATTAAAAAACTCGAGTAATATTGAATGTTACAACTGTAATGAACCGAGCGTCGATAAAAATTGGCTCGACCAACTTGTAATTAGCCCAACCCTTTTATTATCAATTTGGTCAAGCAACAAGCCAACAATGCAATATACTTCGGTCTTGTTCTCGTCAACTGAATTTTCACGGAGCGAATTGCAACATTGSAACAAAAGAGAGAAGAATTACTCAATGCTAATCTTAAACACACACCTTAGGATYTTAATTAGAACTAATAATCCTATRACAAAAACTAATACTRGTAGTAAAACTAAATATGCCAAATGAAACTAATTTATCGATATCTTGCCATGTCAATTATCAAATACGAGACAAATTTCTATGCATTTGAGTTCAAGTAGTTTTAACAACTTGATGAGTTGTGTTTTGATTTTCGATCACTATTCATATCCTCGTTTTCAGTCTTTAACAAAACAACATGTTCCGTAAAAAAAAAAAGTACTTGTTATTAATTTTCTAAAATAATAAAAAAAACCCTAAGAATTAATTATAACTTGAATCAAAACAAATTGCTTAAATTTGTTGACGAATTCTTGTTCAAGTATATGATCGGTTGTGACTTGTGGAGTAACTTGACAAACTAACCAAAGTGTATACCTCGATGAGATTGTAACGTTTGACGCAGGGAGTAAAAATATAACACAATCACAGTATTTTTGCAACTTCGTAGTCCATATTTATTACATACAAATCATTATTAATTATTTTATTATATTATTATTATTATATAAAAAAAATTAAAACAAGATTTGTTGTGTGTCTCCATAGTTATAGACAATATTATAGACTACTACTTGCAAGGTTTTGATAAAGCACACACAATTTAAAGGCACATTTCGCAACCACTCAACGAGTGTGCGACATGACTATATCTATCCATCACCGAGGATTCTACCTCTACTAATTAGAGAATTATAAAATATTATCAAGTTCAATGTATTCTACTAATATCACTTATCATCTTTTTATTAGTAGTGGGTAGTTTACCGGTGAGTAGACAAAGTTTTTCGCAATTAATTAAGATCGAAAAATGGTCATATCCACCTACAATATTAATTTATTATATAATGATTTTTAATTATATAGCTAGATAGTTGTTACATTATATACTACATATTTTCATTCAGAAGATCATCTACTTATACTACAAATTTCCTACTCCATGATAACATTATCATTAGATGAGATTCCATCTCAAAATCTAGACTAAAATAAATATTCCTATTATTCATCACCTTCTTCAAGAATCAAGTATGTCATACTGTCATTATTCTAATGGTTGAACACAATATATCAATATCATCTGTTACTTGTATTCTGTAAATACGAAGTGAGTCCGGTTTTATTGATGATATTTGCTAAGCTTAATAAAATTTTCTAGTTTTAGCGCTAGCAATGGTCGATACCTCGTGTCATGTTTGTATTCGTATCCTAAATTTTTTCTTGTCAAAATTCGTGACCCTAATCATAACCATTTAATTTTAGTTCATGTTCGGTCTCAACTCATTTAATTTTATCGAGTAAAATTCAAACTTAACTCTTTTTTCAGGTCGTATTCGTGTCGTGTTTTCGACTTTCGTGTGACACTAGTTTTGCTTATTTTTCTTCTATTTTTATTTGGGCATTAGTTATTAGCCAAGTAATATTTTTATTTATTTGTATTTTTAAGTTTTGTATCGAAAATTTCAACCCTGAACTAATCCATTTAATTTTAACTTGTTTTAGTTTTGTATTTTAAACTTGTTTTTTCAGGTTACGTTTTGGGGAAATTTTATATGGCACTTCGTAATTAAGTGAACTTTAGGGTTATTTAAAAAGATATACATTTGATATCAAAAGTTGCACTTAATTACGGGTAGTCATATAAAATGTCACCGGATTGTTTTATTAAAAGGGATACTATTCAAAGTCCACTTTTCGTGTGAATTTCCCAACAGCCCTTCTCCAATCCCTCCTAACCACCACAACACCTCACCCAACACCAACAACACCACAACACCACGTAAAAAACATGTGACTTTGAATGGCATGGACGCCTTGCGTAGGCGTCCAGACCATGGTATGGACGCCTTGCATAGGCGTCCAGACCATTGTGTGGACGCTACGCAAGGGCGGTCCATGCGTTGGTGGTTAGGAGGTGAGAGAATCTGAAGGCAATATGGAAGTTTACACGAATGTGAACTTTAATTCTAGTAAAACGGACTCGTTAGCAATCCAATTATTAATAATATCCAGATTGTTAGAAATTCCCCTGTATTTTGTCAGCCTTATTTTTCACGTCAAAATACGAAATATGTTTAAACATATACTAGTAGCGGTTTCGAGAAATGGGCCAAAACAATTTGGGTCGTGTTGCAATCTGGGCCAAAAATATCAAAACAGTGAAATGTGTTGTGTTACAATTTGGGCCTGTATGTTATGTGGACACACGCCATTTTCATTAGGCCCACAAGTCTTGGCCCATGATCAGTTACTATTCTCTAATAGTCCAATGTGTTGAAAAACTATATGCAATGGCTTTGGGTACAACACCTATGACCTATCCAATTAGGGCATGTCATCACCAATCGTTGGCCCATAGTGTTGTAATTGTCAATTTAAATAAAAAATTAAGCTACGTACATAAGATTTTAAGCTACAACTTTAAAACAGTTTGCTACAATAATCTTAGCTGATTGGCCTACATAATCTTTATTAATTATTTTTGTATTTATTATATAAAAATAAGACATTGTCATTAATTGATTTGGTTCACTGTCTATCGTATTCAAGCCACTACTCAAACAAGCAGGTTGTTTGCAAGTAGCTCTCTCCAATGGTAGGCATAGTGCTTATACTTTCCTCCGTATTCAAATAAACGCAACGATTTGACATAAAGTAGAGAGGAAAAAGTGTCTAATCGTTGCGTTTATTTTGATACGAGGAAGATTTTTTAGAAATTGTAAACAGGTCCAATTCTCACTATGGAGGTGCTCTTAATTTCTATTCAAATTTAAAAATATGAAAAAAATACTTTTCTGATCCAATTCATCAATCATCATCCTTGGAGCGTATAATGATGTATAGACCTTGTATTCATTGTCAAAAATTGAACCGAAGTAAATCAACTTGAATGAATTGAACAGGCTAAAAAGAATTGAATATCTAAATTTATTAAATAGAAACATAGGATTAATCAATTTTTTTTTTGAATAAAAAAGAGTCGAATCAATTTTATAAGCGAATGACATTTTAAACATTAGATCAATGCAGTTAAGCGAATTAAACATTCTTCACATACATGTTAATTAGTATGTTACGTTACTTACTAATGAGGAATAATAAACCTAATTATTCGACTTTTTTTTATGTATAGTATAAATGAGCTACAAGGGTGCTTGTGGTAGTGTTGTACCATAGTATATATTAAATGAGAATGAATTTTTCACCAGTGTAAAGAAATTTCATTGAAATAGTTGATAATTTCCAAATCATCAAACCCTCGGATCATTGGCTCATTGCATCATCTATCTTTTTTATTTATTTTAAGTACGTTCTCACAAAATAAATTACGAGTACAAGAAAATAATTGTATAGTGTCCTCTGTACTCGGTACTCCTCTCTCTCTCTCAATTTCATTATGGCAATTACTTTGTAGTTTGTATTGGGACAACCCTAGGGTTAGAGGACCATTTTAGAGTGTAGATTGAGCCTCTCCTAAAACTATTCATCTTTAGCCCTTTTGAGAATAATGAATTGCACAATTGGGGTGGGGTGAGCAAAGACGACCCATTTCCCTGTACTTTCTCTGTTTCTAACTAGCATACATATTATTTGATTTGTATAAGGTGATACGATGACTTATTTGATTGGTCTCGTTGATCAGTGTTATAAGTATATTATCTTCTTTTTTATAATTAACACTAATGCATAGTTAAAAAATATATATATTTCAAGAACACGTACGCACGATGACTTATGTGATTCGTCTCATTGAGTGTTATAAGAATATTATCTTTTTTTTTTATAATAAACACTAATGCATAATTTTTTTTTAATAAAAATCAAGGACACGCTACAAGAGTGAAATAGGTAATAAAACCTTTGAAAACCTCAGGGAGCATCCGAGTATGCATGTAGCATGAAAATTTTCCCCAAGATAGATATGTGTTGGTTACATGTAGCATAGTGGAATATTCAACATTTTTGAAGAATAAATTTGATTTCACAAATAAAATTACATGTACAAAATCGTATTTATCTATACTTGCTGATGGCTCTTTTCGTTTAATGACTAATTTCATATATCATTCCCGTTATCAGTCCGCAACCATTTGACCCTCCCGATCCAAATCGACTCTGACTGACCCACCATAACCAGGTCCTGTAAGTATAAGTGAATTGTACTTGGACATGTTTTAATCTTATTATTATATACACTCTAGTCCAATGCAGATCATCAAAACTACTACAATACACCAACTAGAAAATGAAGGGAATGCTAACTGCTAAAGATCGAAGATCAGAGTTGTAACGAAAGAGCGAGGTTGCCTTACTTAAAACTTTCTCCATAACGCAATAAAAGTCAATTAATTTTTCACGCATTTTAAGGAAAAGATTCAACATAGTAAACGAGCAAATATCGAAATAATATTAACACATAAACTTATAATCTTACTCTTCATTGTGTTAAAATTTTTGACTAATTTGCTCGTTTACATTATTAAATTTTCTTAAAAAACGTGAAAAGTCAATTATTGTTTTTATTGTGTTACAACGGAATGGAAGTAATATGCATGTGTATGTAACTGTGTAAACTAAAGAATTCATTAACGTGGTTAAAGGATGACCTTTTAATAATAAGGTCAGCAGTCTTTATGTAATTATAGTACAAATAAATGCAACGTTTAGCACTTTGGCCCCTCAAAAATGGTGTTCTAAGTTATAACCAAGAATTTCGTTGACATTCTTCTTCATTTTGTCCAGTACATCATCAATGTATATATGTCTACCCGGTTTATTGTAGCTTAACTCAATTATATCGAATTTGAATCAGATTGCAGTCTGATTATTTATGGTGACTCTCTAAACTCGAAATCATTCATTAAAACGTTATTAAACTAATTACCACTTGAGTAAACTCTTGTTGATAGTACATCTTCATCCTTGAATGTATGTATGTATGTATGTATTTGTTGCGTAGGATTGTCCTTTTCATCTTAAATTTAGCTATCATTATTATTGATTTATTATATTATGTGATGAGATAGATGAGATCATCGTTACAATTTGGTCCTTTCATATGATTCAAGCAAATTTGTGATTCGTGGTGGAAGGTTATAGAATTGTAGCATATTAATAATAAGGATGCGACCATCTTCTAGGGATTTGATATTAACCACAATAAGAAAAGCAAAGCTTGGTTGAATAATTGAATAATCGTTAAAAGTACAAGATTGAAAAACAAATATGAGTTTCTCTTGATGTATTTCTCTTGATTTGCTTATAGTACTATGTGTAGGGCTATATAAATATGATTCCCCCAATAACGTAAATTTTTTTAAAAAACAATACAGCACGCATCGCGTGCACAAATACTATATAATTGAAGTTAAGAGACTTTGATCATATATTGTTTCATTCATATATACCCCGCCCGTAATTTCAGAAGTTATAGGGAGTAAAATAAAACGAGAATATACTAGAAATTTATGTAAGATCGCATCATCAGATCCATTAACTTCAAAAAGCAGAAAAAAAATATTACAGATCGGAGTAGAATATTATGATTTATGCATTAGAAAAATTATACAACAAATGGTTTGGAAAAAAAAAACCAACAACAAAGAGAATAATAGAACCCACTCAATAGTTATTAGGCATTATTCTTTTGAATTGAATTGGGTTGAAATCGGATGAAGTTGTATGAACTTAACTGAAATGAGTTGTTTGAACTGGAGTTGGTTGAAGTCAGGTGGAATTGGCTTAACTGAATTGAAGTTGGTTAAAACACAGCTGAAATTAGTTGAACTGAACTAAAATATTATAAAATTAAACACAAAATAAAGAAGCTCACATATACTCATTGATTTTTTATTTTTTTTTTAAAACTCATATTGAAATTTAGAAAAGTTTTAATAATCCTCATATCACTCAATATATAATATTTAATTTTTTATCTCTATTTATAGGGAAGGGGAGGAAGATGGTGTCCCTCCTCTTAAAGACTTTTATACCCTTAATGAAAATTAAAAATTATGAATTGATGTGCCTAAATTATCTCTTTACTAATTATTGATTAAATATGAAAATGCATTTATTATGTGAGTTAATTAGTCAAAACATTAAAACAATGAACATTATTTCAATTGTTTTAAAACATTAATGGTTTATTTTGAATTTCAACTTTAAAGACTAATAATTTACAGTACAAAATAATTAAATTCAGATAAATTGTATTGCTAATTAGCTATAAACCTTTATTATGATACCTACCATATATCATTTTTGATAAAATACGAGGTACAATTTTAATATATACAAGACGCATCGCGTGCAATAAAAACTAGTTATAATTATGCAAGGACAAACTAGCTATAATTTTTTATACATTTGCACAATATAATGACACTTATCTTCAACAAAAGTTTAGTTTGAAAATTATTCATATGGTAATCTAATTAAATTAAATTATTTAATTTTCTAATAAGATAATACCATGCTACAAGTTTTAAATCTGATTATTCTTTGAAACCTAGACCATGCTTTCCATGATAACTTATTGATGAAAGAAAGTTCTATTAGTTTATTATATTGCAGTAGTTCTTTTAAAATTGTCTTCTTAATAATAAGTTCTATTCTACCACCAATAATAATGGTAGTCTAGAGATGTAGAATATTAAAAATTAAATTTTCACGAGAAAATTTTCAGGATTGCCCTTGTGGACATGTAGTGTGTATGTGAAGATTAAATTCAATGGATTGCATACTACTTTTATCCGTTATACTTGAAAAATTATTGAATTGTATTCACTTTTAGCCGTTATACTTCATACAATAGATGATGAAGAACTTGAGCAAACTAATAATCCAATTTAAATATGTGGCACATAATGAGGGTAAATTCCTAATCAATGGGCATGTTTGGAAAGAAGTAACGGTAGAGGTAGCTGTTAGCTGTAGAGGTAGATGTCAGTGTAGCGGTAGCTGTTAGCTGTCAATTGTGCGTTGAATATAGCGGTGAAGTAGTGGTTTAAATAGGAGTGTTTGGTAAAGTAATGGTTGAAAACTGTGATATATTCTTAAAATATATTTATCTTAAAAAAACTAATCATAATATTATATATTGCAACATACATACCAACATAACAATACATTTTTAACGAGCACTAACACATACATATATTTTAACCATACATAAATATTAATTATATCTTAATTGCATCTTCCAAAGTAGTAATTTGAATGATGTAATACGTATAAATAAATAAATTATCTTATGAGAAAATAAATAAATTATTCTTATGCAAAAAAAAAAAAAAACTTTGAGAAGATATTATGTAGTATTATCTTATCTTGAAAAATTTGATAATAATAATTAAAATAAAAAAACTTAAACTCTAAAGGTAGCTTATCTTCAAACGTTATATCCTGTAGCTTTTCTCAAACTCTACTTCAAACTCTACCCTCTACTTCAAACTCTACCATCCAAACCCATATTTTTTTAGGTTAGCTTATTGACCTAGTAAAACTCTAAACGCTACCTAACTCTACATCAAAACATACCAATTTATAGATTTGCAATTCATGACGTTATCTGTAATTAAGTTAAGTGGAAGGATAGATGGTCTTTTCAGAGGGAGGTGTGACCGTGTGGGTAATTAGTTTACCACACATCTGAGTAGAGAAAAAAATGTCTAATCGTTTCTAGATTATGATACGGAGGGAGTAATATGAACTTATCAACAAACCCAAAATATTTTGAAGAATCCACACACGTATTGCTAGATAAATAATAATTTTTTAGAAATTATGATAGTGTTCAAGTGAGGGTCTCTAATTGAGGGAGCTCACTAAACAATGCAACATAACACAATCTTTTTTATATGTTTTAGATCGATTTTAGGACTCATGAAATCGGGAAAAGATAGAACTGTAATTCTAACCAATTGAGCTATCTCTTACTTTCAATAGTGTCATAATTTAAACGTGTATAATAGTACTTCGTATCACTAGTGGAACAAACCACCTCAATTAGGAATTTTTTTTACTCAATCTCACTCTAACCTAATATCCTAATCATTTCTCATGAAATAAAATTATTATAAGCTATATATTATGATTAAAAGCTATTTTCAAAGAAATAATGACAAATTATTATACTTTAGCTACATAATAATATTGTAAAAATTAATAGTAAAGTCATACCATACAATTGTTTACCATGCCCCTCATCTATCACACTTCTAAAGTTCAACCTCAAACACACCTCATTTTTCACCCTTGTTTTCTCACCCTAATTATATACTACCTCCGTTTCTGAATAATTGCACCAGTTTACTTTTCACGCTTGCCGAGATACAAATTTGACCGTTAATAACTATAATTATGATTAATGAAAAATTATAAAAACTAGATATTAATATAGTATTTAACGAGACGAATCTAACGAGATCCCACTTGAATATATTTTTCATTACGTGTAAAGTGCAAAACTTGGTCAAAGTGCTCCCTGTAAATAGTGGAATTGTCAAACCAGTTCAATTATTCAGAAACGAAGGTAGTATTATATATATATATCCACCATGCCATGCTACAACAAGACAAACAAATCATACTCTCATTTCTCTCACAAAATCACATTTTATAATCTCTCTCTTTTTTTTTTTGTTCCTTACAAAGTTTCTTCAAACACTTTTTATAATCTGACCTTCCCAAAAATGGAAACCTCGATCACTCAATCTCCGCCCTTCATCCTCCCGAATCAAACGGCCGACGACGCTCGCGAACCAGACACTCTCTCTCTTCGTGATCTTCCTACAACCGTCGATCAAAATCAAACCAATCGCAGCCGTCGATCTGCCTCCTCCTCCTCTTCCACCGAAGATCCTACCTCTGACTTCTTCTTCGAGTTCCTCATCAACAACGACGATGACCTCATCACCTCCGCCGCCGATGACGTCATCTTCCACGGCCGTCTTCTTCCCTACGCTCCTCCGCACCGTCCTCGCCGCTCTCTTTCTCTCTCCTCTCGCAAAATCACCGACTCGAATTTCGACTCTGTTCCTACTTCGATTCGACCTAGCAAATCGCTCAATTACCGCAAATTACACCGAAATAAATCAAATAATCATCATCATCGCAACAACTCTAAACCTAATTCCGAGTTTCTTCTCAGAAATTATAATTCGGAGAAATTGATTCCGGCGAAATCGCCGTGGTATTGGCTGACCTTCGGCTTACCGAAGATTCCGGCYGAAATGGAGCTGAAGGACATKAAAAACCGGCAAATTCGCCGGAACATTGCGTCATCAAAATCMTTATCCGGCGAAAAGAGCTGCCGTCCGTCATGTTCCTCTGCTTCTTGGAGAATTCTGAGTGTTCTGAGCTGCAAAAGTCACGTTACTGTTGACGTGAARAACACGCCACCTTTTCGCATTAACAACGCTTTGATGTAGAATGATGAATGATGAAAAAGAAAAGGATGAGTTTGAATTTGGAAGGCATGAAAGAGAATAATGAATGATGCGAGTGATTGAGAGCAAATGAACAAGTGTGTGAGTGAAGGAAATGTATAGTGTAGTAGTGGTATTATTATTAGAGAGGTTTAGTGGAGTTTTTAGGAAGATGATTGCAAATTTGAACGCAATTATGGATTATGATTATATATACACTTTGCAGGTTGCACTCCTGTTTTATTCACCATTTTACAAAATTACTTACTTCCTCCATATAAAAAAAACGCAACAATTAATCACTTTTTCTCTCTATTTTATGTCAAATCATTGCGTTTATTTTAATACGGACAAAGTAGATTTTTTTTTAAATTTTTTTTGGTAGTCTTCGATTCATTATGAGTGCTACGTAGATTGAGTTGCATGTAAGAATCTTACGTATAGTTAGTATGTGGAATGTGTGTTAAAAACGGATTATGGTAAAGATTTTTTTTTCTATCTTTAATTACACTTTCCCATTTAACACTGCCTATATAACAAACAATTTTTTTTTTATTTTTTTTTGCCTTTTGTTTTCCCCTATTTTAACACTTATTGATTTAACACTCGGCCCTCTATAACAAATTAGGTACTGATAATTGATAAGTTCAAATAAGTTGTAAACAATAAACTTTAGAATAAGTCGYAAAAATGTCATACCTAGGGAGAAATAGGAGGAGTTTAAGGTCGGGGAATTAAAATTAGTTAAAGCATTCTGGAGTTATTTACTACTTCCTCCGTTTATTAAAAATTACATCAGTCAACATTTTATACTTGTCGAGACACAACTTTGACCTTTAGTAATTATAATTAAGAATAATGAAAAATTATAAAAAGTTGATATTAAAATAGTATTTAACGAGACGAATCTAACAAGATTACAGATGACTATATTTTTTATTATGTGTAAAGCTCAAGATTTGGTCAAAGTACTTCCTGTAAAAAGTAAAATAATCAAACTGATGCAATATTTGAGAAACGGATGAAGTATTACGTTGATTTAAAATTATTTGAAAAGGTGCTCTTTTGATGTTTTTAGACTTGTAATGAAGTTGTGTGCGAGGATGAAATACTTGTGAATCAATGGTTTTATTAGCTAGAGTATAAAGTGTCTCATGAGGATTGTGTAAATTCATATAAGAACTAAGTATGCTGTAAAATATTATATGTTTATACTTTATTTCATTACAGTATTTTTAAAAATATGTATTTTGTTAGAAGTAAATAACTAAATATAAAAAAAGCAACATTATACTGGGTGTCATAGCTTCATACATTATTGATTTTAGTTGGCATCAAAATGTTAAAAAAAAAATAAAAAAATAAAAATAAAATACACTTTGTTTGAACATCATTATTTGGTTGTTCCACATCCTGGGGTTTGGGTAATTGCAAACTTGCATGTAGGACTGTAGGAGTGTAAGTGTATAACGATCAAGTACGACATAATATTGATGAAACTCACGGGGGATGTGTTGACTTTATTAATTTATATATTGTCGCTTCTGCAATTACCCCCAATTCATTTATTCACCTTTTTTTTTAAAATAATAATAATAATAATAATAATAATAATAATAATAATAATAATAATAATAATAATAATAATAATAATAATAATAATTAATTGTATTCTGACCATAAAAAATTAAAAATTACGAAGTACTTAAGTTGTTTTTTTTTTTTTTAAGAAAAGGTCTCAATTTTACCAAAAATGTGACATTTTTTTTTTAAAGAAAAATCAAAGTGTCAATATTTTTTTAGAAAAAACGATATATTATTTCCTTCGTTTCTTTGTACTTGTAACTTTGTTTTGTCTGGAGATAGCTTTGGAGGTTGAAGTAGCAGAGGCCCTTGCCATGAGTAAACTCATTCAAGTGTCTTGAGAGGATGGGTTACATAATTTAGAAGCCGAGACGGATTGCTTGCGTCTGTTCCATGCTTTACGACATGAGTGCAATGATCAATCGTTCTTTGGCAACCTTATTCGAGATATTAAGAAGCTAGGAGCAATGCGCGCTTATTTCTCCTTTTTTTTTTTTTTGGTTAAAGGTAGTGGGAATAATGTAGCTCATAGAATTGCTAATACTGGCCGTAGTCAAGTCTCGTGAAAGTTTTAGAGTATGGATTGAAGAGGTACTCGAAGAGACCCTCCATGATGTAATTAGTGATATTGCGTAATAAATTTAAATTTTCTCGTAAAAAAAAAACTTTTGTTTTGACAAACATTTTTAGAAAGAGATTTGCTAATAAAAATCAACTAGTAACGTATGCATTATTGTTCGTGTTAAATTATTAATTTACCTAATTTGTTTGGCTACACTCTTAAATTTTTACCTTAAAATACGTGTTAAAACGAAAACTACAACTAAAAAGAAAGGAAGGAACTATACACCCGCCCCAAAAAAAAATAAAAAATACTCCATATATATATAGTAAGATATATAGAGTACAAGTCTTGACTTATACCCTRAGAGGTTGTATAAAATGAGATCTGAATTAATAAAACGTGTTTGGACTAAACTATAGTAATTGTATTAGTTGTATATAATGATCCAAAGGAGTAAGNAATTTGCAATGTTTAAGTTATTTTCAATGGAATAAATTAGTCAATGTAATTAATGTATTTTAATTTTTTTACACTAAGTAATTAAGCTTTCTTTATTTATTCATGGGAAAAAATTAGTTAATATACCTTTTTAATGTTGCTTAGTATGGAATGTACAAAAAATAAAGAGAATTATATTTTTTTAATTAAGGGCAATTAAGTCTTTTTTGCATCATTAAGGCTATTTACGTCTTTTAATAGGGGGGACACCATTGCTCCCCCCTTGGCTTATATAATAAAGATATTATGTGTAAAGCTCAAGACTTGGTTAAAGTATTTCCTGTGAATAGTAAAAAAAATCAAACTGATGCAATATTTGAGAAAACGGATGAAGTATTACGTTGATTTAAATTTATTTGAAAAGGTGCTCTTTTGATGTTTTTAGGCTTGTAATGAAGTTGTGTGCGAGGATGGAATGAATATTTGTGAATCAATGGTTTTATTAGCTAGAGTATAAAGTGTCTCATGAGGATTGTGTAAATTCATATAAGAACTAAGTATGCTGTAAAATATTATAGGTTTATACTTTATTTCATTACAATATTTTTAAAAATATGTATTTTGTTACAAAACCAATTAAATAACTAAATATAAAAAAAAAGCAACACTATGCTGGGTGTCATAGCTTCATACATTATTGATTTTAGTTGGCATCAAAATAAAAAACACTTTGTTTGAACATCATTATTTGGTTGTTCCACATCCTGGGGTTTGGGTAATTGCAAACTTGCATGTAGGACTGTAGGAGTATAAGTGTATAACGATCAAGTACGACATAATATTCATGAAAATCACGGGGGATGTGTTGACATTATTAATTTATATATTGTCGCTTCTGCAATTACCCCCAATTCATTTATTCACCTTTTTTTTAAAATAATAATAATAATAATAATAATAATAATAATAATAAAAAATAATAATAATAATTAATTGTATTCTGATCATAAAAAATTAAAAATTACGAAGTACTTAAGTTGTTTTTTATTTTAAAGAAAAGGTCTCAATTTTACCAAAAATGTGACATTTTTTTTTAAAAGAAAAATCAAAGTGTCAATATTTTTTTAAAAAAAACGATATATTATTTCCTTCGTTTCTTTGTACTTGTAACTTTGTTTTGGCTGGAGATAGCTTTGGAGGTTGAAGTAGCAGAGGCCCTTGCCATGAGGAAACTCATTCAAGTGTCTTGAGAGGATGGGTTACATAATTTAGAAGCCGAGACGGATTGCTTGCGTCTGTTCCATGCTTTACAACATGAGTGCAATGATCAATCGTTCTTTGGCAACCTTATTCGAGATATTAAGAAGTTAGGAGCAATGCGCGCTTATTTCTCCTTTTTTTTTGGTTAAAGGTAGTGGGAATAATGTAGCTCATAGAATTGCTAATACTAGCCGTAGTCATGTCTCATGAAAGTTTTAGAGTATGGATTGAAGAAGTACTCGAAGAGACCCCCCATGATGTAATTAGTGATATTGCGTAATAAATTTAAATTTTCTCGTTAAAAAAAAACTTTTATTTTGGCAAACATTTTTAGAAAGAGATTTGCTAATAAAAATCAACTAGTAACGTATGCATTATTGTTCGTGTTAAATTATTAATTTACCTAATTTGTTCAGCTACACTCTTAAATCTTTACCTTAAAATACGTGTTAAAACGAAAACTACAACTAAAAAGAAAGAAAGGAACTATACACCCGCCTCAAAAAAAAAAATAAAAAATACTCCGTATATATATAGTAAGATATACAGAGTACAAGTCTTGACTTATACCCTCAGAGGTTGTATAAAATGAGATCTGAATTAATAAAACGTGTTTGGACTAAACTAGATTTGTACTCCACACAGTCCATAGTAATTGTATTAGTTGTATATAATGAATTAATGATCCAAAGGAGTAAGGAACTAAGCACAACGCCCAGTCGTCAACACCGGTTCTGGATACAGAATATTTTTTTCCAATTAAAGCTGACACGATGCGAAAAATACGACACGAACACGACCTAATAAAAGCGGATTAGGTTTGATATTATCAACACGAAAAGTTAAATGGGTTGAGATGAACACGACTTGAAATTAAATGGATCGGGGTTTTTGACACAAAAAAAAAAAAATAAAAAAATCAAGACCCAAACACGAACACCACCCATTTGCTAGCCCCTAGCGCTAAATCGCTAATACAACCCATGAGGAAATCCAAAACCTGACCAAGCCTAAATTTAATTACTTGATAAAATTCCATCTATTGTTGTGAGTTTTACTATTGATGCAAACTACAAGGCTACAACATACTGTATGTCTAGATAACAAACTTTTATGTCTGTATGCTATACCACTGTAAGAAATACAAATACAGAGGGTGGTGCCTGATATTAAAACTTTATGATAACAAAACTATAAACCACTAAACTTCCTTCTAACTTCCACACTGTTGTCGCATGCTCGTCAATCGAAACCCTAATTTGCCTGATTTTTAAGACATGCTGCTCCTCTCTGGCTCCCTCTCACTTCCATCTCACCAAAAACTGCTGCATCTAACATCAACTTCTAATGCCCCCTCCGCGATCACAGGCACCATATTGCCCTGTCCCTCCTAATGCTTTCGTTAAATCATTAACCACTTCTTAGGTGCGGTTCATCCCAGTAACTCAGTAAGAAAAGAAGCTAATAGCACTTGCTACCCACCTGCTGCCAAGGTGTAGAGACTCCCACCCACAGTTGCTGACTTTCTCCACCACCCATCCCTAACAATGAAGCAGTCATCTTATGAACCCGACCGATCCACAATAGTCAAAGGATGTAAAAAACCACCCCATCCAACCCTGCAGATTCTTCTAATAGCATAATCACATCTCTCGACAATGTCACATGTTCTATTCATTTCAGAGAAAACAGCAATTAAAATTGATATTCTCTTTGTCAAATCACTTGCAGAAATTCAGGAAACAATTAACAAAATTAATGACGTGCCTTAAATTTGGAAAGTTAATCAAACTGAGGCAGTGTAAGGTCTCTGCGAGTAATACCACCATATTCAGTACTAGAAATCTCGAATAGACAGTACATAAATAGCTTATAGAGACACACAAGAAGCTATGGTACAGAATTAAATTGTAGCACATGACAAACAAAGTACCAATATTGTGGAACTTATGTGGAAACCGTTCTATAATCGAACTGCATCAAAGAAGTTACAGCGGTAACCCTGTAATTTCCATGTAAAAACTATCAAACTAAAGATAAAATYCGCTTCAGCTGTTCAGCACCTCAAGCTTACACACAGTCACTAAGCAGTTAGCATCTAGAATTTTGTAAGTATTTGCAATCTAATGCCTAGTGATTGATCTTATACACAAAAGAAAGTTATAGGCTAATGATAGCTAGGTAACTTTCACTTCCTCTATAATCCCTTCCTCTAAATCCCTCCTTATTCGATGATATTACTCTCACAGCATGCAGTAATTGTCTTCTACTTCATCCTCAGTTGCACTCGCCATAAAAATGTTAATGAAAGCCATGTACAATTTAATCAATTCAAATGCAGCCCTCTACATGCCTAAGTGAATCCGAATCTCAGTCTCAGCATGAAGATGTTTGCCAAGACTCCTCACTTTCCTATCCATATAACTCATGCAAATTCTTTCTACTATGAYCAAATTTTCATTCGCAGGTCCTTTTTTTCATCAACTATATAGACTAGTTAATCGAGGAAATGAGAAACTGCACAAAATATCAACTTGATCTGGTAAMTGACTTCAAGATGTGACCTCCACTTCCCAATAAGGCAATATAACAAAATAAAATGTCAAAGTTCCACAAATCCTTTAAGTCAACATTAAAATCCTCCCTTGGACCACAACTAATGGAGTTATATTACAGATAATAACAAATCTAAAAAAAGCACAACAAATAAATCAAACAACCAAAATTGAAGAAAGAATAGTCTCCCAAAAGTGGAAATTACATACGATAGTTCCTAAGCTTAGCACGTCAAGAACAACATGACAGTTGTCATTAATCTCAAATTATGTCATAGACAAAGTTACAAGTCACTAAGGATGATACTAAATCTTTACAACTAACACTGAACAACYGACATAGGATAATTAGTTAACTACAACYATAAGACAATATTGAAGTTAATCTTGTCCAGTTTGTTTGCCAGTTAGCTTGATAGCTTCCTTCCCATCAAACATGATCTATCAGCCTCAAGCCCTCAAATGTAACGGGGGACTCTTCAACCAAACAAAAATTTAAGGGGCTGCTCTAATGCACACGAAAGAAGGCGGGGCTTCACTATTTTCTCCCTCCTTCCCATGATACTGGAATTATCTCAACTTCTACTGATGTATTCCCTCATAATCATAATTCATCTCTCTTTCTACACACCTCTAACTTCCTCCATGCCAATATCGAAAAAAAATATATTTAAAAACATGGTGAAATGTTGAGTTTTGTGGTTGGAAATCACAACAAAAAAAGAAAAAAGAAAAAAAGATCAGGTTGGACACTTTGGCTCCCTTTGTTGGTGATCAGAATTCCAGTTGCAGCATGGATACCCCAAGTACTGCTGGGTAATCTAGAGTTCATTCGAGATTGTTAGAGCTTTTAGAAAGTTTGTTACAGACTGCCAGCTGAGCTAAGAGTTACGGATAATTCCATTGCTACTTCTTATTGCAAATTGATTTAAATTATCTAACAGTGAATATATAGCTTAGTGTGGTCAATGCTTGGAAATTGCAATGTAAAATTTGTTTTCATTCTCTCATAAAACTTCTTTCACTAAGCAATAATGCTGTTTAAATCTTTCTTCTACTTTTGTTACTTAAAATTCAGCCTTTTACACCCTTATGCCTTATCCAACAACCAAAGAATAATCAGATGAGAAAGGCGTGGTCTCTCTTTTTACTCCCCTCTTGTGATGAGTTAGTGAGAAAATGGTGGTGGTGCTGACAGTAGGGAGGATGATTATATTCAAAAGAATGACAAAACCATGATTCGTAGCCACATGCTGGCAATAGTTGAAGAATCACTAGGGGAAGCTATCACTCCTATCAGAACTACACTGGGAAAGTATAGGGAAGAATACTTAGGACTCCTCATAATAGCTAATTTCGAAAACAAAGTTTTCAAGAAGAATGTCACGTCAAAGGACAAAAATGAAAAGAGTGAATCTAGAAACCTGATTTGCAACAGAACAGAATATATCAGCAATTGCTCAATTTCAACAGTTCAGAGTTCACGAATAATCTTTGGATAAAAATGATGTACAATTTAAACAGAATATAATTTTTCAATGAATTCTATGGTAAATTCATCAATAACAAAAAGAAAGAATATAGAAAAAAAATAAAAGTAAAGACAGCAGAAAAATATCACATCTGCAAGCACTAGCACACATTCCAAACCATGAAAAAAACATATCAAAAGCTACATGCTCTACATTAGACAAATGATACAAAACCTTTTACAAGACTAACCATTCGTGAAGAGAATCGGGAATATCAATCTATGGCAGTGAGGATGGTACCATGTCATAATGGTCAATTGCAGATGTACGTCCCACTTTCAACCTTGTGATCTACCACGTAAAAGTCTGTTTTAGRTTCAGAAGCAGGCCAAAGAGAAACACCGGAGAGTGTTTTGGCCCTTTTGACAGAGAACTTGACATAACATACGACGTCAATTTCTTCTTCAAGATCCTCTTCATTTACATCAACGGGCATACGCGCCTTAAGCTTCCCAGGAGAACCCTTCAATGGGATCTCTTGCACATGCCATTTCAATTCCTTCTCAGACCTATTCAAGACAGCCTTAGGAGAGACGTTCAATAGCGTAGGGTCAACTGGTAGTTTAAGTATAAAAGTTACATCAGTGAGGGGTTCAGACAAATCAGGGTTTGACACATATTGTATCATGACCGAGAGTAAGGATCCAACATGGCGTTTAACAAGTCTAACTCTCAAAGGAATTGGGGTCATCTGAGGCATCAAACTGTATTTCAGAACAGGTAAAGGCTCTTCGGCAGATGGTGTTCGCACGTGAAACATTCCATTGCCAAGGCTGCTAACARGAGAACTCTGCAAAACAGTTCTTTTGACAGCGTTTGTACCATCAATCCTGAATGAGAATTCAGTTTCTTTATCATCGGATGTCTTGGGYGGCAATGTTTTCAAATAGATTACACCCATCAATCCCACTCTAGCAAGCAAAGACTCCCTGAACTCTGCACTGATCTCCTCAACAATGTACAACTCAGGGCCCTTCATCTCTGTCTTCTGCACCAAGAGATTCTCAAGTGGAGTGCCCGCTGCACCAGTGGCAGCAACAGGAGCCCCATCGGGTCCAGTTTGTAACAACTCAAGGCCACCAAGGCCCTCTTTCTTTGCGGCTTTTGTAGTGCCAACAAACTCCGACACATCCAACCCACCACCAAATGCATCACTAAACCCTTCAAATGTCTCCCTAAGCGACGCCTCCTCGTTCCCAAACTCAATCCCACCATAATCCCCTTCAAACCCTTCCACTGCAATGCGAGTAGGCTGAGCAGCCTCAGCAGGAGGCAACGGAGTCACCTGAAGCCCCACCAACGCCATACTCATATCTGAACCCACATCCTTATCCTTCTTAAACTCCCCAACCAAGGACTCGGGCTTGTTAATRGCATCACTAGCTGCAAATGGATCCTTCACCTCATCGCCCTCCTCCACCTTCTGCCCACCATCCTGCTCACCCAACCCCGTCTGCCCCCCAGTTGCGATACTCGCAGCCACCTCATCTCCCGCCAGAATAGTCTCACTCGGCAACTCAAACCTCACACTCGAAAATGCATCCACACCAGCCTCATGCTCAAGCGCTAGCCCCTCATTAGAAGCCCAATTATCCGCCCCCCTCACCTTYTTTTCCGTATCAATCGCCGAATGCACCATCTTGGCAATACTCTCGCCGTGCATCGACGCCAACATCGCCGCTAACCTAATGTTACTAACACCCCTCAAAACAATATCCAATGCCATGTAAATCTCAGCGTATTTCTTCCCTAATTTCTCAGGCGTCACATCAACACCACGACAAGCGGTAACAACAACACTAACAGCTTGATTAACAATGCTAATACACTCAAACACATTATTGGTAGCAGTAGTA